>CACVCL010034543.1:0-34359 GCA_902729485.2 Mus minutoides
AAAAAAAAAACAAAGTTCACAATTTTGGGTATAGAATTCAGAAAAATCATCAGACTTTAATATCTTCAAGCAACTGTATGGAAGCATATAATCCAGGGATATATAAGTATACTGTCAGAGAGGATAGCTATTCCTTCCATCTTCTTAGCATGTCATTGAGTGAATAGGCTTTTCTTGGGGCTTGTTTCCTTGCTGGGTGATTGACAATCCCATTTGGATTAAGACTTGGAGAGAGGACAATATCATATAGTGTTTTGGACACCAAGTTTCCAACCAGGGCCAGAGAACACTGATTATCATCTTCTGAAACAGAGAAATGAGTTTCAACAACGTTCAGATATCAAAACCTTTTCAAAGTCTTATATTTTTAAGTTTTAAGGATCCTTTCTCATGTTACCAGGGAAACAAAATGTGTAGCTTAAAAGAGATCATAAGGGAGGGAAGAGTCAAAGGCTTTCACACCTGTCAATGTCTCACTTCCCAAGATGCACAGTTGTTCTCTCTCTCTCTCTCTCTCTCTCTCTCTCTCTCTCTCTCTCTCTCTCTCTCTTATATATTTTCTTCATTTACATTTCAAATGCTATCCTGAAAGTCCCCTATACCCTCCCCCAGCCCTGCTCCCCAACCAACCCACTCCTGCTTCCTGGCCCTGGCATTCCCTGTACTGGGGCATAGAACCTTCACAGGACCTCACTTCACCTCTCATCCCATTGATGGCCGACTAGGCCATCCTCTGCTACATATGCTACTAGAGACACAAGCTCTGGGGGGAGGGGGTGTTACTGGTTAGTTCATATTGTTGTTCCTCCTATATATAGGGTTGCAGACCCCTTTAGCTCCTTGGGTACTTTCTCTAGCTTCTTCATTGGGGGGCCCGTGTTCCATCTAATAGATGACTTGAGCATCCCCTTCTGTATTTGCCAGGCACTGGCACAGCCTCACAAGAGATAGATATATTAGGGTCCTGTGAGCAAAATCTTTCTGGCATATGCAATAGTGTCTGGGTTTGGTGATTGTTTATGGAATGGATCCCCAGATGGGGCAGGCTCTGGATGGTCCTTCCTTCTGTCTCAGTGCTGAACTTTCTCTCTGTAAGTTGCTTTCAAAGAAAATACTCCCCCACCAAACCTTGGAATATCTTTTTTTTTATCTACTAAATTCATTTTCAGTTACCATATTATTATTATTCTCAGTGACAGTGAAGGATGACAGGTGAATCTGTTGAAGCCTATGAGGCATAAATGTAAATAATATTAATTATACAACAGGCAAATTTATATGCTATTAATTCTAAGGCTTCTCTCCTACCCTTTTAGCCATAGCTGTAGGGATTAATGCAGTCATCTGAGTATTCCAGAGGAGACAGATCTATCTATGTGCTAGATTCCAAAACTCTCTTCTTCTAGCTTATGACCAACCTGACATAATTCCAGCAAGAGCAGAAAGTAGAATGTGGAACAACAAAAGAATAGACATCTCACCATTGCCTAGAGGAAAAATATCATTCAAAGTTCAAAGTATCTGGTGAGGTTCACAGCCTAGTCTTAGCTGTGACCTAGAGAAAAGACATTAAATAAACAATGTCATAAACACTCGCATTCTGAGAGGAACAATTTTTCTACTGGCCACTTTTAAGTAATTTGGGTATGCATTACTAAACAGTCTTTCTGAAGGCAAAAAGTCTTTGTAACACAATGGGTATTTGATCAACATTCATGTTTTGTCTTTTCAGAAAAGGCAAATGGAACAGAATCAAATGAAGAAAAATATATCAAAGAATAGATGCATATGTGAAATACTGAAAATTGTCCTGAGAATTACACAGATCCAGGAAAGCCAAAAAATGAACATGACTTGTTTTTGTCTTTCACCTAATTCACTTTCTAGTTATCACAGCCACCGATTTCCAGTAAATATTTCCTTCATGAGAAATGAAATATTTTAAAAAGAAAAAAAAAAACTTAAATACTCTACAGGTCTTGAGACTAGATACACAGGTTTTCATTCTTCCTCTTTTGTCAAAGATTTAAAAACAGAAGTATCCCAACTGTTAAGATGCCAGCAGGGCAGAAAAATGTAAACATTACATCAGCATTCTACCTAGCTAGTTGACTATCTAGACCTTCTGTGACTGTGAATAACTGAGATACTACAGGCCAAGAACCAAACCCTCTTGGACTATCTAGGACTCTTAAAACTCTATTGACTGCTGACTTCTGTATGTGACCACAATTCTTGTCTCTGTTAGGTCAGTCCCTATATGTTCTATGAACAAGTCTCTTCTATCTACCAATCCACATCTGAGGATTACAGTCAAGATTTCCTATTTAGCTGTATTCTGCTTATCTATTGTGTCCAATAATGTATTTGAATAGTGTGTTGATTTGTGAATTTTTCAGTTGTTGTTATTCTAGAAACTTCATGGAACTATTATTATGGTGGAACATGCTACTTATGATGACCTAAATCTGTGTTCCCAGATCAAGATTATTCATAAATATTTCCTACTCCTTTGGTGGTGAGAGCTGTGTTTTCTGCACCACAGGCTTTGTCAACAATTTGCACATCTGGTACTTTAACAATTATGACTATGTACCACTTGTAGGGGTCTGAGTACTTCCGTCCAATATTACATGGAAGCAACTGTGGAAGTAATGGAGATATTTTCTCAGGCAGCCAAGACTTATGTGCCATTTGACTACTACCTGCTTACTTTGCAGGGGTAGGAAGGAGAATATCCCTGCAGTAAAAGGTTCTGTAAAAGAAGAAAACTGCATACCAAGAACACACAAAAATTAGAAAACCAATCTCCAAAACAGTAAGTGATATAAAAGTTGTGGCGTTGATTCAAGGCATGATACAATCAAAGGAGAAAGTAGAAGTAGTTGTTGATATCAGTGCTGGCAACTGTTGCAAGTCAGTCCTAAATTATCTTGGTATTCTAAAATACCCAGGGCTTCTAATGTCTCCACTTCTATTGCAAAACAGACACTTTTAATACTTTAAATGCATCAATACTTTGGAAAAGATAAAATCTAATGCAATTAATCTTCTATCAGAAAAGTGTCTCAAACAAAGGAAATAATACTCACCTGTGAAATTAAAGATATCTTGAGAGCTTACACCACTGCATCTCTTAGGTAATCCTCTCAAATTATAATTAAGTCTTATGTAAAATGGCCTAAACGTTAATTTCACTGAAAAAAAAAGACTCAAAACTTGAAGCGCTTAAGATAAATAATAAATATAATCGTCTTTATGGAAGGTCAATTGTATTCAGTCTGAGCATTCAGAGAAAATGTTTCAAAGAAAGAAAAACAAAAACAAACAAACAAAAAAAAAACAACAAAACTTACCTGACAGTCATTAAGGTTTATAGATCAAAAAAGGATGTAAGAGGACGTTTAATATTTGGGGGTGGGGCGTGCTGTCATGGCTCCTATGGAGATTATCAGACAACTTATACAAGCTGCTTCTCTGCTCTCATCTTCCAGATCCTGGGAATCCAACTCACGCCCTCTGTTTGGGATTAAGTAACTTACCTTGGCTGAGCAATTTAGCTAACTGCCTCTGCAAAGAGTAACTTTTAATATCATCATTTTGTTCCATTTTAAAAAGTTAATGTTATCATGTAAGAGTGGTGCGGTTTCATTTTCTGTCAGGATTTGGAAAATGCTATGATGAAGTAAAGAGGACAATATTCTCTCTCTTCTGTGATTTTTCATTTTCATGGAAAGGTTCATGAACTTCTGAAAATGAGAGCTATCTTCTGAACAGTTCAAAATTAATGCATCCATTTTAATTTGTTTGTTTTACCAGAATTGTTTTTTTTTGTTCCATCCTTAGATTCCCTTTAAGTACCTAGCAGCTGGAGCAATGCTAATATTTATGCATATAATAACTTCAAATGAAGTTACCAGCTTAAGAGGAAAGTGATCAAATATAAGACCTAAGAAACAAAAGGTGTACCTTCTTATCAATTGACACTTGAGAGAACAGTGTTTGCTACTTGCCTAGAGAATTTCAAACAAGATATAATAAGGATATTTTCTCAATAAGAGTCAATCTTTATGCTCATCAATCACCAATAAAGGCAAAAAAAAGCAAGAAAACAACAACCACATAAACAAGTCCACCACCACCACAACACATGTATGTGTGTACACACATCACACACACACACACACACACACACACACACATACATGCAATCAAGACAAAGCACTTTCTCTTAACTCTGTCCTGCTCTCTATAATACAGCAGTCCATACTTCATAGCACAAAAGAAAACCCATGTGTTTTCTAATTAACCTCAGCATTAAAATTACTTAACATGATATAATACCCTTTTGTGGAGCTAGAGATGAGTACAATCTTGCTATTCTTAAAAAAAAAAAAAAAAAAAGGAAATAAAAATTAGCTTCTAAAATGTTCACAGAAATGTGACGAGGCAGACCCATAAAGGTCATTTATTTTCCAGCAGTGATATTTTCTCACCAAGACTTCGGCGTTCAGAGACCTTTCTTCCACTTTAGTTTTCTGACTTTTCAAGCAGGGCACAACTACAAGGCTGACAGATAAAGAAATGTGCTGTCTCGAAGTCATTGCGAGTCTCCCCATATTTCACCCTGTCTACACTCTGCTTTTTGTCAGACTTCATCTAAAATCAAATCACTATTGGACAAGGCCATGCCCACACCAAAAATGGCAGTTAGATGTGTCCCAAGGAGATCATAGCAACACTGCTGAGCAGTCTACACCAGTTGTTGAAATTCCAGCCCTAGGGATATGTTTGCATAAGCTTAAAGGAATTGTTATCATCAAATCTATTATTCTCCAATGACCATGACTCTCTAAAAATCAAACAAATACTGTTTAATCCAGAGAATATATATGAAAAGTGTCAAAATTTACTTTAATATGTAAATAATTTCTAATTAAGTACAAATCACATGTGGAAAGAAGCATGGGTGCTAATATGTACTCACATGTAGGAGCTGTGTGTGCATGTAGGCATAAGTGCATGTTGTGTGAAGTGCTCCTACAGAGGCCTCTGGTAGATGTTAGTGTCTTCTTCGATTATCCTCAATCCTATTTTTTGAGACAAGGCAACCAAGAGCTTGTTAAGCTGTCTAGCAAGGGCAGAGATCCTCCTGACTCATTCCTTCTCAGTTTTTATAGCTCAGGTTATTGCTGTTTAACGTGGATGCAGGAGATTGAACTCAGGGATCATGCTTCATTAATTGAGACATCTCTACTGGCCCTTAAGAGCATACTCTTTATATCCTTTTAGATGAACTGTTCTCAATATTCTTTTAGATGAATAGCCCACTTGGCTATTGTGTTAGAGGAGAGTCAACATATATTTAATCCCTGATGTTAATTTCCGCAAACAATGTCTCATATATGAGATCATCAAAATGCTCCATAGAACTATACAGAGCTGTGTGATCAGTGTTCTCCTCACCCTAACAGGATGTAAAAAGAAAGAACATTGCACAGATAAAGATTATGATAAATCCTCCCACCTTCAGTTAAGTTAGTGAATTGTTAGGTAGCTCTCTCTGTTACCAGAAACCCAGAAGCCTAACTTAGCAAAACCTTGTCAATGTGAGCTAAAGAGGACCTCACAACCTATATTATGAATTTAACAAGGAGTATAGCTATAAACCGTAATCTTCAATCCAAATATTTAATATATCATGTAACTGTTCAATTCTGTGTTTAATGACTTATCAACTTCTGTCTTTTACCAATGTCAGTATGTGGTTGCAAAAATCTTTGCTCTGTGCCAGGTACATTGATTTTTAATGGAAATAAATGCCAACATGTTATTCCTGCTGCATGTGAAACCCACATTATGTCTCAAAGAATACATCCATACCAGTTTTACCATGAAGGAAACTCATGGAAAAGTGAGCAAAGTAGATCCTGTAGTTCTGTCTCCATTAAGGGCAAGTAAGTGCATAGAAGTATGCAGGGCTTATTCGCATCCTTCTGTCACAAGGACAGAGCCTACACAGAGCCCTAGCCACACATGTTGCTTCTTCTTGGAATTGATCCTGTCACATATCAAAGGCAACAATAAGTCCCTTTTCCTTTCCCACTCCATTCTGTTCTCCTTCCCATCTTCCTCCTTTCCCTGCTTTCACGCCCGTCTGCCATTTTGCTTCTTTACTTTTAGCATATTTTATATGGGACTAGCTAAAAATAACCTTCTTTCCTACTCCCTTAACAGCAGCATTGCAGCAGTCGAGTGTCCACTAAAGAAATAAGCAATGGCCAAGGTGTGACTAAATGACCGTCTGTGTCTTTACAAACAAGAAACCAAATCAAAGCAAAACAATGACAAAACACTGGGTGCAGAGTTAATTTCCTTGATAGCTATCTGAGTATATATAATAATAGTGGATTTGGTTTGCAGGGTTCTTAACTATCAGAGATAACAATACACTATAAAAATCAGCTAGACTCTGAAATTCAATATACCCTGTTTTCAATATTTGTTTACAAAAGGAACCCCAAATTTGAGTTGTAACTGGTTCTCTTTAGCGTAAAGAAATGGAATTTGCTTTTTCTTCCAATATTAATCTTTGATACAAGTTTGTACCATGGCCTTATTAGATGAATCTAAAAGAATTTGATGCAGAAATTCATCTGATTTTGAAGAATGACATTGAACTGTGTGAGGACAGAGCTTATTCTTGTGATAAACATGTCTAGAAAAAGCCAACCAATAAGCCAAATTGTGGTTTGTACCTTATGAAATTAGCAATAATCTCTCTCTCTTCTCTCTCTATCACTCTCTCTCTCTCTCTCACACACACACACACACACACTCACATGCACACACACACGCACACACACACCCTCTGTCTTTTCACACCCCTATTATTTACTTTTGCTTTGAATACATAAAGATTAAATTTATTATCACTGCCTTCTGTTTTTCTCTGCTTGTTAGAGAATATAAATGGCAAGTTTTGTTGTACTTACAAATGGTCTCTATTGATGAAACTCTACTCCTCATTTATAAGTAAGTAATTCCTCATTTCTAGGGGGAAAGGTGGAGCAGAGGTGAGAGAGTAATAAGAATCCATTATTAAATGCATGTAATGGTCAAAGAACTCACTCAGTGTGTGTGTGTGTGGGGGGGGAGTCATGGTAAATAAGATGTTGGTTTAAATTGGCTTAGGAACTCACTCCAGATAAATCAATAGTTGTCAGACACAAATGACAGTGTCCCATGAGGTGAACTGGTGGTATTTGGGGAAGGGTGACTAGACGTTCTGGGACCTAATGTGAAGTGTTCTATTCCACTGACAAGAAAGAGGATGACTGACATAGATGGTCACACTCAAAAGCAATCATAGTAGCCTGTCTTCAGCTGCATTTTCTGCCACCTTAACTACATTCCTGAAGTTTTACATCCTTAGGTTTTAGTTTTAATAGACACAAAATAATCATATATTTATGGAGTACAATGGGGTAACTGATGTTTACAATAAGAAGTTATTGAATTAAGAATAATCAGTGATCAAGATAGATCACCACTAATGAATTTTTGTTCTGAAAATATTTAAGTTATGTTACAACAAGTAATTAGAAGAAAACTTTAAATATACACATAGAATTTTATGACTGGACTGTGCTATAAATTCAGTATCAAAATTAGATTCCATGTAAATTCATATGGCTTTTAATAATGTACATGTCTACTCTCTAATGGGTTTGCTATGTATATATTTATATGGTGTATTAATATGCTAATGGAAATAAAGTGAACTCTAGCAACTGAACTTTTAATAAAGCATTTAAACACTCAAATTATGCATTGTTAAATCCATAGAAATCTATAAGGCTATGAGACTGATTGCTGGTTTAAATTTAATATTTTAACACATGTACAACATCTATAGAGGGTTCTTAATCTCAGCTAACTAATGTATTTGTGGAAGGAAAGAATAAATATGCAAATTTATATCTAGTAATGTAATAAGCATTTGTTAATTGCTCTCAGAGAGAATGTTATAAATTTTTGTAGTCATATAAAAAAAATGACTAACAATTTAATGGAAGAAAAGTAATGATTTCAAGGGGGAAATAGTCTTACTTTTTAGACAGTGAGTTACGGAATTTGGGATTCAAAAATGATGACTACCTGCGTATTTGGTGTAGGGAGGATTAAACAGCATATTAGGATATTAGTAAAAAAGATCTCTTTCATAAAAATAACTAGTTTCAAGACACATATTTTGATGTAGTGAAAAAAATCTACAACTTTAAATGAACTACATGATTTTATGTAGCTCAGAGAAAGATGAAACTTGTACTGGGAGCCAACAAAGGAGCAAGTGACAGGACCAACAGAAATGGAGTGCTGGGAAGTCCTAATAGTTTACAACATGATCTAGACTTTCTTTTTTAAGTGAAAGATTGAAGTTGATTTTTTAACATAGAAAGGTACTTTTGGCAGAAAGACAGAGATGGAATTTTTTTTTATATACTTCCAAATTTGAAAGCCTTCAAAGTGAAAAATTGTGTATCCCTAATGGGATCTCCAAAATGGAATGTACCATCTTCTTTATAAAAAGAATCAGAGGTTACTTTATTTGTGGAAAAACCAATATATCACAAAGAATGAAGGTCAACATGCACTAAGGACAAAGGTTAAAGTAAGTTTTACATTTAATTTTAGCAATAAAACTGTCTTTTGGAACTCGCCATTCTCTTCAAGATCTCTTGACCTGTTGTACAAGTTTTCAAAATTCTTAGATACTTCACTGTGTCCAGTTGTTATCTCTCAAAAAAGTAACTATAATTGAGTCATTGGGAATAATATGAGAAGAGATAAAGTAACCTTCCTGAACAACCCAGACTCTAGACTCTTCTAGAACACTAACTGCTACATCCACTCCAGTAGTGACCCAACTGACAGGCTGAAAAGCCTGGGCATGGTCCCGAGGCAAAAAGTTCATGGAAACTTAGTCTCCTGGAACCATGGCATCCTGTATAATGAATGCTCCAATGTCCTTGCTTTAGTTGGTAAATGGACTTGTGTGCTTTCCCTTAATATTGCTTTATTATAATTGCTCCTAAGGATTGATTTTTTGACATATAGCTAAGTTAGATTCTAGGCAGTCCTTGATCTGACCTTGGGCATGGCTAGCTAAGTCACTGCCCTACACAGAAATTTACCATTATCTAGGAAGAAGCAAGTTTGTGACCTGAGGAGGAACCAGAGTAGATAACTCAGAACTATAGCTATCTGAGTTACACCCATATACAAGTATTTACAATGGCCTAGGGGGAAGGTGGACCATACAATAGAATCAAATAGGAACTGTGGCAAGAGCATGGAAGAAGAAGCCCTTGGCTTCTAAGTTTAAGTGGATCTTAGGTGGAGTTGTCTTTGATCGCAGTTGTTAACTTTGAATTTTATCCCAGTTGGTTCCTGCCAGTCAGTCCTTCCGTGTTTGCATTCCTCTGCTTTGTGTAAGAATCCAGTAACCTCAATGTACCTTGCTGGTATGTCACCTAACTTTCCTATTTTCTTCTGTATAAAAAGTCTGATGTTCAATGTGACAGATTACATTCAGATCCACACTCCCTTGTGTCCTGTCTGTTTGTACCCCACTTCTGCCGACTCCATGCCCACTTGTCCTAACCCCTGATTTCCACAGATTGAGGGAAGTCAACTAGGCCCCGTCTGTGGCAACTAACATAGAAAAAAATTATAATGAAAAGCACTCTTTCGATGTATTCCTTGTCAATGGACACTAAACCTTATGTTTTCTGAATGTGCATCAATAATAACGGACTGGATGATATGAGCCAGAGTCACTACTGATGGATAGAACCTCTATGCTTAGAACTAGATCTTCATGTCATCAGCCCACCAAAGTTACTCCTATATAATTACTTTCTTCAAGTTCTTCATCTCTGTGTTTACACATGGAGGGAGTTTGAACCCTATAATGCTAAAATTACAGATATCTTGATTTGTGTTTCAATATTCTTTTTTTGCAGATTCCCAGTCCTCTCCATAAACACCAGTAGAACAAACTACTCCAGCACTCTGTGCTACTTTGCTACTAAGATTCTAGCTCTTTCTATCAGCCCTCAATATTCCTACACAACCGGTAGATCACAGAATTGTTACATTGGATATTCAGTGTTTGAAGGGGATCTAGTGATTCATGTGATGGTGTCTTTGGTCACTTGGCCTTTCTAAGTACTTTATTCATATTCTCAAAACTCCTGATGCACTATTTGAAACAAAAGCAAAGAGTTACATTTCTACAAAGTCAGTCTTTTGTCCTATAGAATAAGAGTATTCAATGTCTCTTTTTGCTTCCTATAATGATATAGTGTATGTTGGCCAATCATTGACATACTGAGTATCTTAAGGCCAGAATATAACAGATTAATAGTTTTTCCTTGTAAGATATAAAATGAATAATAACAGAATTCCAAATTAACTCTGAGTTTGAATATCAAATAATAGCAGGAGTTACAAATATGCCTTTTAGACATGTGACAAATTTACCATGATTTTAAGTGAAAGTTGAATGAATATTGAACAAAACCTTACCATGAAATGATGAAACAATTTTCTGTGTATATTTTATGTTTTGTGCCTATGTTCTATAAATGTGATTGTTGAGTGGGGGGGTCTTATGTCCATTTGTTCCCATACAAATTCAGGGTTTTCTATGCTAAATTATCATAGCCATGTTTCTGTTCATGCCCAAAACATCATGACCAAGAAGCAAGTTGGAGAGGAAAGGGTTTATTCAGCTTACACTTTCATATTGCTGTTCATCACCAAAAGAATTCAAGACATACACATACACTTACACAGGGTAGAAACTTGGAGGCAGGAGTGGACGCAGAAGCCATGGAGGAATGTTGCTTACTGGCTTGCTTTCCATGGCTTGTTCAGCTTCCTTTCTTATAGAAGCCAAGACTACCAATCTAGAGATGGCACCACCCACAATGGGCCCTCCCACACTTGATCACTAATTGAGAAAATACCTTACAGCTGGATCTATGGAGGAATTTCTTCAAGAGAGGCTCCTTTTTCTGTGATAAGCCCGGCTTGTGTCAAGTGGAGACACACAAAAAAAAATTTAAAAAAAAAAAAAAAAAAAAAAAAAACAGGCAGTACAATTGACCCCTTGTCAACTTGACACACAAGCACATCACTATAAAGCTTCAACCCTTACTTTCTTATTTATCCCCAAGACCTAAATGACTTTAAAAGCCTCACAGGCTTTACAAATTCTTACAAATTAAAATTTCCACCCCTTTAAAATATCCAATCTTTCCTTAAATTCAGTCTTTTCATAACTCTCTTAACTGTGGGCTCCACTATAATTCTTTCTTCAAGAGAGAAAAATATCAGGACACAGTCACAATCAAAATAAAATCAAACTCTAACTATCCAATGTTTTGGATCCACTCACAATCTTCTGGGCTTCCCCAAGGGCTTGGGTTACTTCTCCAGCTCTGCCCTTCATATCATACACCTTGCCTTCTAAGCTCCAGCTGCCTGTACTTCACTGCTGCTGCTGTTCTTGGTGGTCAACTCAGGCTACTGGTGAAAAGATCCTGAGAAAAATGGAACAAGTCACAAAGACCATAAAGCTGGGAAAAGAGATTTCACTATTAGCAGAAATTCTTTACATAGCTGAGCACATAACCTGACCATTCCTTGAATCTGTGTGTTTATCCATGTCCTGACTGCTCTTTGAATTCATGTATTTGCCAACTGATACAGCTCACTGCCAAGTGTTTGTGATTTGGTTGCTGGACTGAGATACAGCTCACTGACAAGAGTTTGTGGTTTGGTTGCTGGACTGAGATTGAAAATTTTCACTTCTCCACCTGTGCATCTGTGCATGACTCCTGCCTTGTACCCATTTCTTCTTTAGAAATCATCCTAAGAATAGATATTGTTAGATCAAAAAAAAAAAAAATCCCATACTTTCTCCTCCTCCTCCTTTCCACCTTGAGGTCCCATAAATACCAGGTCTTCTTTCCCCTCAGGGTCGACTCCTATACCCATTCTTGGGATATATGAGTTGTCTCCAGAGCTCTGGATTTCCCTGAATAAAGCCTCCTGTGATTTGTATCAAGCCTGGTCTCCTGTGAGTTTTTAGGGGGTCCACCAATATCCTGAGACTTGAGTATCACCAAAACACTGCTGTCTCTGCTCTAACTAGGCCTCACCAATTGCCTCTTATAGGTCTCTTCATGGTGCTAAGCCTCAACTCCTTTGCACGAGACCCTTTCAGTCCTGACCATTGACTGCAACTGAGGCAGCACCTTCACCAATGGCCTTCCATGGCCATTTACAGAGCTGAATCTCAGCTGTTCTTCCTGACCCTTTCATGCCTTCAAAACCAATACTACCTGGGTGACTCTTAAACATTACTAAGTCAAGCCACAGCTAGAGGTACAACCTTAGTTATCTCTGGAACACAGTCTCTTTTTGCTCTCAGAAAAACACTTCCCAGAAGATTTCATCTCAATGATGCTGGTCTTTTCTTAATCAACACTAATATCTTTTTTTTTTCCAAGACAGGGTTTCTTTGTATAGCTCTGGCTGTCCTGGAACTCACTTTGTAGACCAGGCTGGCCTCGAACTCAGAAATCTGCCTGCCTCTGCCCCCAAGTGCTGGGATTAAAGGCGTGTGCCACCACGCCCAGCACTCAACACTAATATCTTAATTCCAACTAACCAGCATCAATAGTCCCAGTAATGCAAAGGTTTCATTTTAGTAGTTCTGGTATCTTGTTAATCACAGCTGATTCTTTAGCCTCAACCAACCAAAACCACAGAATCTTCACAATCAAGATATCAATGGCTCTGATAAGAGTTTGTAATCTTCCTTCTGAATTTCACAAGCCAGGCCTCCATTGTTTGCACTGTTCTCAACATTATCTTACAAGCTCCTACACAACATCTCACAGAGCTCTTAACACCCATTAACTCTTCTAGCCTAAAGTTCCAAAGTCCTTCTACAGTTCTCCCCAAAACATAGTTAGGTTGTCACAAGAATATCCCAGTATGCTGGTACCATTTTGTCTTAGTCATAGTTTCTATTCCCGCACAAAACATCATAACCAAGAAGCAAGATGGAGAGGAAAGGGTTTGTTTAGCTTACACTTCCACATTGCTGTTCATCACCAAAGGAAGTCAGGACAGGAATTAACACAGGGGAGGAACATGGAGGCTGGACTGGATGCAGAAGGCATGGAGGAATGATGCTTGCTGACTTAATTCCCCTGGCTTGCTTGGCTTGTTCAGCTTGCTTTCTTATAGAACACAAAACACCAATCCAGGGATAGCACCACCCACAATGGGCTCTCCCACACTTAACCACTAATTGAGAAAATTCCTAACATCTAGATCGAATGGAGGCATTTCCTCAAGGGAGACTCATTTCTCTGTTGTAACTACAGCTTGTGTCAACCTAACACACAAAACTAGCCAATTCACCATTCTAGCCTAAAGACACAGAAAGACCTGGTACTTTTTATTAATGAGCTGCCAGCACCATGATGGGCATGTTCTGAGTTATTTAACCCTTTAAGACCTCATATTTCTCAGCAACATGGTCCTTTACCTTCAAGCTGACTCTTGCCCTGACCTGCTCTCCTCCATGTATATCCTCATGTCTGCTCACTCATTGGAACTATATGATGAATCCACCTGGTTGCTCCATATGCTCTCTTCACATCTTCGTATCCTCATAGTCCTTCTCTACACTTGTCTCTCTGGAATCCCCCCCCCCCACACACACACACAGACAACAAAATGCGAAGTTCCAACTTATTTGCTGACTTAATTAGCTAATCATCTTTTTCTTACTCATCAGAAGAGATGAAAAAAAAAAACATTTTTGCATAATATGGGGAACAGAAATGCTTGACCATGCCATGGTCTGGAATTTAACCAGGTGTCTGGGCACAGAAATCAGCATTTGAATGCACATTGCACAAAACCATCCCCCAACAATATGCATGTTCTCATGGGTATTGTGCACATGTGTAACAATTTGTGGTTGATGCCAGGTATATTCCTTGATCATACTTCCCTTATATATTGAGAGAATATCTCTACCTGGACTCAGTGTATCCTTACTTCACGTGTTTTGGCAACTCTGGCTGGAAATCTTTCTCTAGTGTTTCCTTATTTCTCCCACCTGTGTGCTGTTGATATATGAGAGTCTTTCTCAATCAAGAATGGGTTCTGAAGACTTGAATTTTTGTCCTCATGCTTTCTTGACAAGTGAGCTATTTCACATCCAACTCTAAGTTAATTTAAATAATAGATTGACAGACAACAAAAGATACTGAATATATTATAAATATATATGGTACATATGTATATGGTGTATATATATATATATATATATATATATATATATATATATATATATACACACACACATAGGTGTTGGAGACACTCCGCATTAAGCTTGAGATGCCTGTGACCCCTGATGACAAGAAAGAAAAACCTGTTGTGAGTGCCATGTCTTACAGTGTAAGGCTATGGTCTCTTCTGTGCCCCGGTATGAGTCCTGAGAGTCCCCAAGGCCTGCTTCTTTGGCCCAAGCACCCGGTGATGTTATTTCTGCAACTATTAGTACTATCATTCTCCTTATCAATTGACTGTTTCTTCTCTTTCCTTTTTCCTTAAGTAAACCAATCTTTAGTGACCTGGCAAGATCTAATAGGAGCCCACTTGATAGCCAGAAACTAGATATTGCCAATAATATTAAAGTGAAGACTGTTCATGAATTCAAGAGAAATGTATGTTACTGTCACTATCTCAAGGTGGAAATGAAAGTAACCTAGAGCCACCACTGGCAGAGATGAGTAATTCTGCAGCTGTTCCTCCTGTCTTAGTCTCAAATCTGTATAATAAAAACAGGACATTTTTATCATAAAACAGGATGGAATAATATACAGACATTTCCCAGAAAGTCAGCAATGGGTTCCTTGGGCTCAGGGACAATGGTGGCAGCCCCCTAGCAATTCCCTATTGCTATTATTAGATGAGGATGTTTTTGTAGACAGACAGATGGGGTCCAAAATTTACAAAGAAAGCAGAGTGACCTCATGCTTGCCCTTTTATGAAACCATAAAGTCTTGCACATGTCTGAAAGACACTGACTTTGTGATCACAATACTGCTGACCCTGACCTCACGGTAAACTGGTGGTCGGGAGATACACACACACACACACACACACACACACACACACACACACACAGAGTCTTGACTGTGGGATGGCAGACGACCCCTATTTTTGTTTTTGGGAAGACTGTAAGAAGCTGAGGAGAAGGGCAATCCTGTAGGAGGACCACAAGAAGTTTAGATGTCAGATAGGGTGGGGTGTGGGGACATCCACGTGGAGACAGGGGGTGGGGATGAGGTATGGGATATGGAACAGTTGGAGGGTGGACCTGGGGGGAGGGATAAAATATGGAGTGTAAAAAATAATTAATTAAAACAAAACAAAATATATTTAACATAAAAAAAAGTGAAAATCAAGTGGATAAATGTCTATAGATTTCCACAGGAGTAAAAAGTGACACATATTTTATCCCATAAATTTTAGTCTTTTATACAAAAAAGAAACATCTGTGTCATAGTTTTCTTTCTGTGGTATGTAATAAAATATCCTGACCAAAAGCAACCAAGGGAAGGAAACATTTATGGGGCTAACACTTCCAGGTCAAGTCCATCCCTGAGGAAAGTCAAGGTAAGATACACTTGCTTAGGTCCAGAAACCATGGAGGAATGTTTCTTACTGGATTAGCCTCAGTCTCACCATCAGCTCAGCTCTCTTTACAGTCAAGACCTACATCCCAAACAGTGGTTCTTTCCATAGTGAGCTGAACCCTCCTGTACCAATTAATAAAGAGAATCCTCATATAGGGAAAAAGAAAAAAAGTGTGCTTGCTGTAAAACTTTTAGGTTGAGATTGTATGGTCCCCCCACCCTTTTTTTTTTTTTTCTATTCTAAATCTGTATTACTCTCTGTATCTCAAGAAAATGTTGGCATAGGAAAATAGAGAAGCATTTACCCACCCCACTCTGATCTTTGTAACCCAACTTCCCTGTATGAGTTCAATAAAAGATTGAGGCTGAGTCAAGTCCATATGAGCAGTTTAGGGGCTCTCATGGTAAGAACAGCCTGTCACTATTGTATCTCAATTGTTTGTTTTCTTATTCGCCTACCAAGTATCCCTAGTCACTGATGATACTGGACACTGTCAGATAGGAAAATAAAAAGTAAATGTATGTGTGATGGGTAATCTTGATTGTCAATTTGATAAACTTTAGAATATCTATGGGTTCAAAGCTCTCAGCACATCTTTCAGTGACTACAGTTGCTTGATTCTGATGATAGATGATAGATAGATAGATAGATAGATAGATAGATAGATAGATAGATGATAGATAGAAAGAAAGAAAATAAATACATAGATATATAAGTAGATAATAGGTAGGTAGATAGATAGATAGATAGATAGATAGATAGATAGATAGATAGATAGATAAACAGACAGACAGACAGATATAAATAGATGGTCCCAAACTGTTGTTTGACCCAAGATCTGGGGTCCTAAAGATCTAGGGTCCTGGGCTAAAATTCCAGAGAAATGGCACAGAGCATGAGCATTTGTCCCTCTCAGCTTCCTGACTGAAGATACAATAAGATTCATCATGCTCCTGCTATACACACTATAGGTCAAAACAAAGCTTTCCACCAAGTTGTTTCATCAGATGTTTTGCCATAACAAGGAAAGTAGTTACTGAAAACTATGGCTTGGCTACCAAACCTTTGGAGAGTGTGTGCTAAATCCTACTAAAGGACCATAGCAACCTAGAAAACCCCTTAAAATGTTTTCAATGCTATAAAAAGGGTATTTATTCATAATTTCTATATAGTTTGCATTTTGTTCATAATGGTGATCATGCAGATAGTAAATATGTTAAAATTTACAGCTCATAGATATTCATTCATAATTTCACAACTGTGCTGCAGCTACATTTGAAAGCACCTGTAGAGAACACATTAAAAAACTGCCATGACTGTGTTTCAATAAAACTTTATATACAAAAACAGATGATCAATAAAATCAACCTGAGGGCCAACAGCTTACTATCACTTACTCTCTATCATTAAATTTGCCCAATAAATTAAAAATAATCCTGGAGCCAGAGAATGCCCTCAGGCAGAAAGATGCAGGAGTACAAGAATGTCTAGAAAAAAAAAATCTATATTTAGTGAATGTTTAGGAAAACAATCAAAGTTACTGTCAGTAAAGGAGCTTACTTAAAATAATTCTAACCAGATGATTATAATACATTTTTTTTTTAATTAGAAGAGAGTAAAAAGCATCGGAAATGTCTCCTATGGTTTCTTTAAATGATGTATTTATTGATTTAGAAAGAAAGATAAAATTTAACCCTATTATGCCAAATAGAAGTACTTTATACATAAGATGTTTGATATGTAAAATGACAAATGTGATGTACAAAAAGATCTTTCCAAAAATAAAACAAGGAAATCCGGATGTGGCCTACTTACCTCTTGCACACTATGTTCCATCTCACTAGAAAGATTGCATTTGTCAGTAAATTCCTTTGAATTACTGCAATGATAGCATGCTCTTTCTTGCAAAAAATAAACATTGCATGAGCCTAAACCATGTTTACCGAGTCAGGTAGTTTCTGTTTTTAAGCCAAGACACAGTACTATGATGGAAAGAAACTTAAGATCAAAAGACATTGATTTATAAACCTAGGATTTGAGGAGTTCAGACAATACAGAAAGGTCTGAACTTACAAAGTGATTATTTGAAATCCAGAGTCACAACTTGAGCAACAGTGGCTGAATATTTTGATGGTTTGACCTCATTTTTTATAGCACAGAGTATTTTACAAAGCATTACTTAAGAAATAAAATACATATATATGCAGGTCAAACAAATAAAGCAAAGTTCAAGAGTAACATCCTGGGGCCTCTGGACACACAGAGATCAGCAGGTATTTTCGTTTGCGGAAGGTTAATTTGATTTTTCAGGTAGATGACACCTGAAGAACCTTGTCTTCCAACTATATCTGTACTGGACATAATTTTAAAACAAATGAAAGATCAGCCAGGAACCTTTGTAAGGTAATTGCATTTCTACTGTAGTTTTGTGAGACTGTAATCAAGTTTGTTCATAAGCAATAGGATTATTGCCTCATAAAATTGCTCAGTAGTGCTGTGGTATTCTCTCAATTGTATTGCCACAAGACTTGCTTAGAAAAATGTGTGCAATAACTAGGAATGTAAGCGTATAGACATACTGAGTTCTTCTTTTCTGTTGCATCAAAGAGTGGAGTGATAACAAAGGTGGCAGGTTAAATGTAGACCAAAATGCACGGAATGAATAAAGGAATCAAATCCACCATAAGAATGTATACTTTAATATACATAAAGCATGCTTAAAGTAGATGAAATACCTGCACTCATACTTACAAACTAGCAATTAGCTTGAGGATATAGATGGTAATGTATTGTCTATATTATGCAAACCTCAAAAGATAGAGTTCAGAGAACAACATCAAGATTGAAGAAGAGGGATGGGATAGGGGATTTCTGGGAGGGATTGAGAAAGGGAATAACATTTGAAATGTAAATAAATAAATATCCAATAAATTGACAAATCACATAAAAGAATAAAAGAAAGTCATCTTTACTTTTCTCTGTCTTTGAATTTTTCTACTGTAAAGCAGGTAAGTACACACACACCACACGCACACACACACACACACTCACAGAGAGAGAGAGAGAGAGAGAGAGAGAGAGAGAGAGAGAGAGAGAGAGAAACTGTGGGAGTAGGGAGAGAGGGAGAAATTGCACAGGATGTGGTATATGTCTAGTAGATGTTGCAAGATAAATATAGTTTAAAAAAATCTTCAAATGATAGAGTTTTCTATTTATAATATATACTTCTAATTAGGAAATACTGCAATAATTTACTTCATTATTACATATCAATGCTTTATTTTTTGGAGAAAATCACACCATGTCATACAAACATAAATTGATGTATCTCCCTCACCATCCATATAAACACAAAGGATCAATGGAAAGAAAGGATACTTTGCAAAGCTACAGTATCTAATTATGAACCTATTTGTCCTTCTTACAATATATCAGCCATACATTTACAATTCTAAGGTGGTGCCCTATATGAAAGTTGATTTTGGGGATGTCTTATGTAATCACTATCAATATTTTGTCCCGGAAGAACTAAAGTGCTACAATAGTGATTATGTGAGTTCAAGGCTTCTGAGATCTAAACTGGCTACACACACACACACACACACACACACACACACACACACACAGCTAGAAAAATATAAACCTTTAAGAGATTTCCAATTGTATGAAAGATTTTAAAAAGAATACCAAATTCCAGATGACAGTGTGACATGTCTAGCATTTTGATTTCACACATTGATATCTGAGAGAAAATGCAGCTAATCTATTTCCTGAACCCTGACTATAGAAGGTATAAAAGAATTAAGCAATTTTTTCAGTATCAATAAGTAAATGTTTGTTTGAACTGCTTAAATAAAATAACATCAGCTGGGTGGTTTATAACAACCAGGGGTTTGTTCCTCACACCTGGGTCTGGAAAGTCTAAAATCCAGATCCGAGCACATTCAGTGACTGCTGAGACCCTGCTACATCACCACCATCTTGTCTGTGGATTCTCTCCAGGGAAAAAGGATGATGTTTTTTTTTGTATGCTCTAGGATCTCGTCTCCATACACCTGGGTCCTGATGAACTAATGATCTCCAAAGAAACCTACCTCCTAATACCATCACATTTATACCATCACATTCACCTGACTGGATTGAGGACTTGTGTCATATCTGGACTGTTTCCCACAGTACACTCTGTCTTGGCTCCTTTCCTTGAAATAAGACTTAACTGGCCTCATATCTAACCTCTGCCAGACAATGGCTAGATAATTTTCACCAATTTTGGGGGGAATTCAGTACATGCATTTTGAAGTCATAAATAAGAACCCCATTACAACAATTTGTTATATGACTGAAAAGGAAGGTGAAAGGCAGAAGAATTTCATTTGGAGCAATGTCCAGACATAATTATATATCTATAGGCAGATATTCAAATATTCATTGTCTCAATGATCACAGAGGCAGTCACAGGAAAGTTCATATGATATAAAGAATTCTTGATTAACAGCCAAGTATGATTTAAAAGATCTTCTTCTTCTTCTTCCCCTGTCCCATATTTCCCATGAAGTGATGTTATCAGTTCTTATTGTATTTTTTAGGATGACAGTTAAAGCAGTCTGTGACACTACACCATATAACCTACATTATTAGCCATTTCCTTTATCTCAGAGCAACAATGTGAGTTATTTTCTGCTTCTTCTTGCAGAACATGTAATGATTTCAAGCAACATACTTTGTGTAAATGATATCCCCCCCCCCCCGCTTGCCACTATGGGTACAAGTTTCCATTTGATCCAGCTTCAAATTTTTAAAAAGTTGCATCCCCACCACCAGTTGTATAAACTAAGTAGTTACTACAGTCTTCCATTTCTTTAATTCATAATGACATAGTGATTTTGAAGTGAACCTCAGATAATTCAATAAGCCCTTACCACAAGTACAACTGCGTTGCTTCATAATTGCAAATGAGTTTCAGAGAGATCTTAGTGTTAACAGGGTGGCCAGAGTTTGCAGAGGAAAGTCATACATTGAATTCATTTTCAGCATATAGTAAAACAGTAATACTTGTTTTAAAAGATGCTGCAAAGTTAGACAGTTTGGGTCTGTTTCTATGTATATTGGGGTGGGTGGAAAGCTGAAAGAGATACCAAATTCCAGGTACTTAGTGGAAAGCCTTAGTCCTTTTCTACAGGTCATATAGATTTTCTTGCTGAGCGGGGACTTTCATCTGAAAAGAATACCTTAAGGTAGACCTTTTACATAGAAAGACTCTTGGGAACACTAGAAGTTATGTCCCTACCATTCAAATCATTTTCTTCTCTACTTTCTGTCAATTTATGTTACTGCCTTCTAGATGTGAATAAATGAATACTAACCTTCACTACTATAAAGCCTTCCTTAGCAACTTCCCAAATTGTTTGGCATCAAATAGATCTTTTAAAAATATACTTTATATTCCTATTTTATTTTATTTTATTTTATTTTATTTTATTTTGTATTTTGTTTTTGTTTTTGTTTTTATTTTTGTTTTTTCGAGACAGGGTTTCTCTGTGTATCCTTGACTGTCCTGGAACTCACTCTGTAGACCAGGCTGGCCTCAAACTCAGAAATCCACCTGCCTCCCAAGTGCTGGGATTAAAGGAGTGCGCCACCACGCCTGGCTTTCTTTATATTTCTCTTTAATGTGTGAAATAAATGTCATTATTTAAACCAACTTCAGGATAGTGTTATACCTGCAAATAAAATGATACAAATAGGATGAATAGTGTCCTGATTAGATTTGGCCTTTGTTCTTCTTTTCTTATCAACTTAATACAAGCTAGAGTTCTCTTGAAAAAGAAACCTCAGTTAAGAAAAGCACTGCATCAGATTGCCTATAGGTAAGGATGTGGGCATTAGTGATTGATTTAGAAGAGATAAGCTCATGGCAGATAGTGCCACCCTTGAGCAGGTGGTCCTGGCTTGTATGAGAAATCAAATTGATCAGGTCACGAGGACCAATTCAGTAAGAAAAATTCCTCCATGGCTTCTGCATCAATTCCTGCCTCTGGGTTCCTGCCCTGATTTCCTTTATGATGGACCCTGATGTGGATCTATAATGACAAATAAACTCTTTCCCCTCCAAGTTGCTTTTGGTTATGGTCTTAAATATAGAAATAGAAAGGCAACTAAGATAATAGTATTAAGAGCAGACTTAGAATTGTATAATATGCTTTCCATTACAACTATAACAAAAATGGTGAGATTATAGTGTTTATATGGTTTTAACAGTTCAAAGGTTGAAACTACTGCATAGACAATCTAAACATTTATTTTCTTTCACAGAAAGGTTCCAGTCTGAAATGTGCAGCTCAGGCTACTTTATCAATTTTTTAAAAGAAGTAGAAGCATTCACAGTATTAGTGAGTGCCACAATGTACTGCTCCTCTAAGAGCAGGAATGGCTGCTTTCCTAGGTGCAAGGATATATATATATATATATATAGTATTATAGTTGATAATATGCTTCAGGCTCGGTAACAATATACCATTGGGGTCAGCCGTACCACAGCAACATGGAAGAAAGTTTGGGTCCTAGGATATATTTAGTAGGATATATTTAGTAGGAAAAACAAGCCTCTTTTTATCAGTACACAAAGCACCAAATGAAAATATACATGAAGATCTGTGACTAACCACATCTTTTTCTCAAAGCTTGTTCATAACTGTGATTCCCATATCTATTATTTAGTTTATGGACAGACAGCATTGTATGTAGTACTGTTGGATTATTGTTTCCTGGAGATAGCCTGTGATATGAACATTAATTCCTCCTTAAAAGCCAACTTGGACTATGACTTCTTTTATATATAAAACACTTAAAGCCAATGCAACATAGAAATATGAAAATTTTACAAGTATTGAAAGACAGTTTATTCAATATCCTGATGAAAATGCAGCCACTTTAAAATCATATCTGGCAAATGTTTTAAAATAACAAGCTACTTCATTTTTTCAGCACTTATTTTTTTTACATTTTTTTCATAACAGTTCTTCTTGCATACTAGTTTATAATGAGCATCCTGAACCACTTTATATCTTCAGTTCTTTAAGTTTTGAAAACTTCATTAACAATTTCATTAGTAATTGAAGTCCTTTTATACCTTTCAGCAATTTGATTATGATAGAGTACAAACATATTCTTTTATGGGATTTTTGCTGAGCCTCATGTACACAGAGGTGTAAAGTTATCATCATATTTGAAACTCTGCTCTCTCAGATTCTGCCGATATATCTGTGCACACAGCTTCCCTTTCTGTCCGTGCTTCTGCCCATTATGCTCTGATGCTCGTTCTTGCTCGCATGTCAGGAACGCTGCCCGTGTTCTTCATTTTGTGTTTCCTAGATTTTGTGCTTTGTGTGTGTTTTAGTTGGATGATATTTACCACAGGATATAAAATAGGGTCACGGTGACATGGTGACATGGTGACAAGGTGTACTCCTGTAATCCTGATATGATAGCATGTTTTGACTTCATTCTTTTAGGGAGCCTTTGTTCCTTAAACAATGCTGTAAACAGTTCTGAAGTTGCATTCTTTCTGTTTGGTTCCTATATCAGAACAGAGATTCGATGCTTGCCCCTTCAGTATGCTGAGGTTTTCTTTACATGTTTGAAGGCAAAGAGGGTGGTGGTGGTGTCCTTGCATAGACCCTTCAATAGACATTGTTTTTCTATTGCCTGTAACCCGGAATTACAACCCTCATATCTTCAGCTCCGTTACTGACCCATATACTTTTTTTCCCCTTTTTTAATTAGATATTTTCTTTCTTTTTTTTTTTTAAGATTTATTTCATTTTATTATATGTAAGTACACTGTAGCTGTCTTCAGACACTCCAGAAGAGGGTGCCAGATCTTGTTACGGATGGTTGTGAGCCACCATGTGGATGCTGGGATTTGAACTTATCACCTTCGGAAGAGCAGTCAGGTGCTCTTACCCGCTGAGCCATCTCACCAGCCCTAGATATTTTCTTTATTTACATTTCAAATCCTATGCCTTTTCTTCATTTCACCACTGAAACAACCCCCATCCTACTCCTTCCCCCCCTGCTCTCTAACCCTTCCACTCCTGCTTCCCTGTCCTGGCATTCTCCTACACTGAGGTATTGATCCTTCACAAGGCCAAGAGTCTCTCCCTCATTGATGTCCCACAAGACCATTCTCTCCTACATATGCAGCTGAAGCTTTGAGTCCCTCCATGTGTACTCTGCTTTGTGGTTTAGTCACTGGGAGCTCTTGGAGTACTGGTTGGCTCATATTGTTGCTGCTCCTATGGGGCTTCAAACCCCTTCAGCTACTGAGATCCTTTCTCTAGCTTCTTCATTGGGAACTCAGTACTCAGTCTAATGGATGGCTGTGATCCTCCATTTCTGTAATTGTCAGGAACTGGCAGAGCCACTCAGGAGACAGCTATATCAGGTTCCTGTCAGCAAGCATCCACAATAGTATCTGGGTTTGGTAACTGTATGGGCTGGATCCCCAGGTGGACAAGTCACTGGATGACCTTTCCTTCAGTTTCTTCTTCAAACTTTGTCTCAGTATCTCCTCCCATGGGTATGATGAACACCCTTCTAAGAACGGCAAAAAGATCCACACTGTGGTCTTCCTTCCTCTTGAGCTTCATGTGGTCTGTGAATTGGGTCTTGGATATTCTGAACTTCTGGGCTAATAATATCCATTATCAGTGAATGTGTACCGTGTGTGTTCTTTTTGTGATTGGGTTACCTCTCTCAGGATGATATTATATAGTTCCAACCATTTGCCTAAGATCTTCATGAATTCATCTTTTAATACTTGAATAGTACTTCATTGTGTAAATGTACCATATCTTCTGTATCTATTCCTCTGTTGAAGGACATTTGGGTTCTTTCAAGCTTTTGGATATTATAAATTAAGGCTGCTATGAACATAGTGGAACATGTGTCCTTATTACATGTTGGGGCATCTTCTGGGTATATGCCCAGAAGTGGTATAGCTGGATCCTCCTGTAGTACTATGTCCAATTTTCTGAGGAACCAACAAACTGATTTCCAAAGTGTTTGTACCAGTTGCAATCCCACTAGCAATGGAGGAGTGTTCATCTTTTTCCACATCTTCACCAGCATCTGCTGTCACCTGAGTTTTTAATCTTAGCCATTTGGACCAGTGTGAGGTAGAATCTCAGGGTTGCTTTGATTTACATTTCCCTGATGACTAAGGAACATTTCTTTAGGTGCTTCTCAGCCATTCAGTATTCCTCAATTGAGACTTCTTTGTTTGGCTCTGTACCCCATTTATAATAGGGTTATTTGATTCTCTGAAGTCTTACTTCTTCAGTTCTTTGTATATGCTAGATATTAGCTCTCTATCGGGTGTAAGATTGCTAAAGATCTTTTTCCAATTGTTTGTTTGCAATTTTGTTCTATTGACAGTGTCCTTTGCCTTATAGAAGCTTTGCAATTTTATGAGGTCCCATTTGACAATTCTTGATCTTAGAGCATAAGATATTGGTGCCCATGTGCTCAAGGCTCTTCAAGACTTTCTTTTCTATTAGTTTCAGTGTATCTGCTTTTATGTGGAGGTTCTTGATTCAATTGAACTTGAGCTATGTACAAAGATATAAGAATGGATCAATTTGCATCCTTTTACATGCTAATTGCCAGTTGAACCAGTACCATTTGTTGAAAATGCTCACAGTCATCCATAAGAGGGAGCACGGGGCCCACATTGGAGAAGCTAGAGATAGAACCCCAGGAGCTGAAGGGGTTTGCAACCCTAGAAGAGGAACAACAATATGAACTAACCAGAACCCCCAGAACTCGTGTCTATAGCTCCATATGTAGCAGAAGATTGCCTAGTTGGCCATAATTGGGAGGAGAGGCCACTTGGTACTGCAATCTTTATATGCCCCAATACAGGGGAACGCCAGGGCCAAGAAGTGGGAGTGGGTGGGCAGGGGAGGAGGGAGGGGAGGGGGAAGGGGACTTTTGGAATAGCATTTGAAATGTAAATTAAGAAAATATCTAAATTTAAAAAACCAAAAAACAAAACTAAGTGGCCTGATTCGTTTTATTGTTACTTCTGTGGAAGAGGTGACATAGAGCCCACTTTGGGTAAGGTTTTAAGTGGTGTATTAATATTAGTTGTTTATAGAATTTTTATTATTATTTCAAATGGAATTTGCTTTAAATTAAGCACAAAACAAGCAATGAGAGTTGTGTTTTCATTCCTTGAATCTGGTTTTTCATATTGCTTTGTCTACAAATGTGTGCTATGTTTACTTTGTTCATATATTGAACTTTTTGGACTCACCCATTACAGGCTTGTATTGATATAAAATGTTGACATAGAAAATGTATGTTTTGGAACTTCATGCAATGTACTTTTGTTTAAAGAATTAATGAAATTTCCATAATACATTTTATTGATTTCTGTGTAAAGGAGATCCACTGAAGGAATGATAAGATTATAGTTTCTTTTCTATATAAGCTGAGGATTATATCACTATTAGAACAACAGACTTTACCTAAAACTCGTAGAGATTAAGAAAATATGTTATGTGTGTAGGAACAAGTTCATAGAGTAGACACATTGAAATAGTAAGCAAATAGTCTAAAGAATCCCAAATTTTAAAGCAGTTGTGTTCAGAAATTTTTTAACTATGTCACTGTCAAAATTTTTAATTAGGGATCAAAATTGACACTTTGTTCTTACCTCTTAGAAAGACATATATATTTGACAAATTAGCACACCTTATACTATGTTTTACAGCAAAAACTGTCAAAGACTAGTATTAAATATAGAGTATTGCATATTCTAAGAAACGTGGCTTAATTATATTTCTCATCAGCTGAACATCTCAGTAGAGGAAGCTTTCTTACTAGACAAAGAAATTGTTAGGGTCCTATGACAAGTGTAGTGCCCAAGGAACATCCCAGGGAACAATGCAAATACATTGAATTCAATGAAGTACTAATGAAAGTAAGTCGCTTAGTTTAGACAAGAACAGAGAACATAGAATCACAGTAGTCTGCTGGCTCACTATTTGTAAGTTGTAAGAAGTGGGAATCAAAGATAAATATCCCTTGAGATATGACTACAACTACTTTATTTCCTTTGGTACCTCATTCGTGACAGTATTGTTGTGTTTTGTTAATTGGAAGCCAAAGGATACCCAGATAAATTTTTGATTGTCTGTGATATCAAAGTCCTTCACAATGTAAACATCTGATTTTATATAGATACATGGTTACAAAACTAAGATCACAGCTCAAAAAGTGGGATCTGTGTTCTTTTTAAAGGCGTTACTACCATTCTACTGAAAAGTTTGAATGGGGATTTTTAAAATCTGATCAATATTTTGACTTATTTGTGAGTCTTCTTCTGGAACTAGAACAGTGTCTACTTATTTCACAAATAAGTGTGTTCATGAACCATCTGTAATTCCATTTCCAAAGGATTTGTTGTTCTTTCTTGACTTCCTTGGGCAGAGGTCATGAACATAGTGCAAGTATATACATGCAGGCAGAACACTCATACAACTAACATAAATCTAAGAAGTTGTTTTAAAACCTTAAAAAATAAAAATATAAATGTTATATTGATACATGCATAATAATTTTCCCCTACAGGCATCCATTTATCTTATTTGAAATTATTACTATTTTAAATATGTTAGTTTTGAGTATTATCCATAGGCAACTTGGTACATAAATAATCATAAACCAGCAAGTCAGTAGATATGCAATTATGTGATGATATGAAAAGTGGTAGAAATTGTAAAAGTAAAAGATTCTGTGAAAGGGCTGATGAGCTGAGTGAATGGTATTGCTTTGTTTTGTAGTGTTTGTAACCAAGCCCTAGTAGGGATCATGAAGCTTGGAAAGAATTGTTTTATAAGATTTAAAAGTCTGCATTTACTATTTTTATAGTTAATTTAAAATACATAGAATATATTATTCCAGCTAATGGTACTGCTTCTTTTAAATAAGGAGATATTAATGAGAGGTAACCTCTAGCTACAATTTTATAAATGCTGTGTAACAGATAATTCAACAGCAAAAAGCAACTATGGAAAGATTTTGAATATAGATTATACTACATTTCTCATTATTTTTGAGCCTTAGTTTTAGTTTGTTTAACAGAAACATGAGGAAGAACAGATAAGAAGAGAGCAAAAAATATATTTTAATAGAAATGTGGTTTTCCTAATTCATAAAATTTGAAAACCAAACAGGAATAACTCACTGTCTGTACTATGTAAATGAATTGTAGCCCAGAAGGGTAGTATAGAACGTTCAAGGTTATTTGTGTTTTAACTGTTTACAGTGATTATATATGAAATGTTACTTTCCATCCCAAAGCATTTTCAGTATTTACTAAGACATTTTTTACACTGAAATATCTGACTTTCATAGGGTGACAACACAGATACTTCACAGTTCTAACATTTTAAAAATGAGACATTCCTAACATTAGTTTATAACAATTTAAGTTTTACTTGCAATAAAGTTGTATTAACTTGACTATTTTTAGAGCAGATACAATTGAAATTTTCATTTTGCTATCAATTTTAATTTTAATATTTTTGTTATATGCTTGTTATTGCAAAGAAGAAAATATAACAAAAAAGACAAACAGCAAACTATTTAACAAGCTATTTCCTGTTTTTCTAATAGTAAATTATATAATATTATATAATACCTTGCAATATATAGTTGTGTAGTCTGAGAGAATTGGATTTGTACTTATCATTAACTCACCACAAACCGTCTTCACAAGATAGACTGTGTTTGCCAAGATGACTGATCCATCTCCCACAGAAGTGTTTTAAAGTTCTTACAGGGTTTTCAAAGGAGTCTTTCTTCTCACAGAGTTTAGACTCTTTATCGATATTACCTCATTAATCTTCACAGAATCCTTAGGAAGAAGACAACAGGTATTATCACGGCTCTACACATGGAGCAACAAATAATAGAAAGGTCAAATGCTTTGTTTGAGCTCATGGTAAGACAGTAGTGAAGCTGAGCCCATGTAGAAGTGCAGAGGGCTGAGGATGTTCTCTGAGAAGAGACTCTCAGTTTTGACCTCACTGAGGTGGGAAGTCACCAAGGAGGTTATTGAGGTACATACTCATTATTAACAAACACTTGCAAGAAAAAAATATAGGCAGAAATAGAATGAGAAATTAAGACAATATAAAAATCATATAAATATATTTCTCATCTTGTTTTCCAATGCGATTCAAACCAGTAGCTGATGTTTTTCATGTAGCAAGAAAATTTGAGAGGTTCTAAGCTATTTGATCTCGCAAAGTGGAGTTATAGGTGTGATGGCAGTGTATTGATATCATGGTCTGAGTGAGTCCTGTTTATGTGTATAATTTGAAATACAAATGAATGAACAAACCATGGTGTCTGGAATTGATCTCAGGAGTCCTAGAGTAGAAACAAATCCTGCTATCCCATGTCTGTGTAAATTGGTGATTTTTTAATAGGTAAGTAGACAATGACAATTACTTTACTATGTCAACCTTTGTACTTTCTTTGTTTCCTTAAAATTTCTCATCTCAAGGCTCCCTAAAACAGGAAATTCACTTTTCCTGACAAGACTCTTGTGGAGTAGATATGTTGGTACATAATGAATGTAAGTTTGGGCTAATTCCATTTCTGGTATCCCTCTCTTGAATTATGGAAAGATGGTCATATCCAGCCAAATGTGGGGGAAAGTCATAGCCAGGGGTTACAAGCACACAATGTTCTGGCAATGCAACCTAGCTCCTGGGCATTTCACAATCATGTGTGGATATACAAGGAGGGTAATATGAGCCTCAATCCCCCACATTGGCACCAGCAGTCACATGTACTTGAATATATTATACCAACACACACATACACATAAACAAAAATATTAAAATATGTGAAATGTAAATGAAGAAAATATCTAATAAAGAGGGAAAAAAAAAAGAAAATATCTAATAAAAAATATTAAAAAAAAAAAAAAAAAGAAAAGCTTTCTCTGGACCATCCACCCTCTGAGCTTGTTCTCTCTCTCTCTCTCTCTCTCTCTCTCTCTCTCTCTCTCTCTCTCTCTCTCTCTCTCTCTCCCTGTCAGTGGCTAAAACTTGTTCGGCTGTAGACGTACATTGCAGTTCACACTTAGAGTATTTGTTAATTTTTGAGCCCCAGGATGCAGGAATGACTTCATCTGGGGCATCACACCATTGCATGCTTTGGTACTCTCCACGATGTCTGCTGCTGCATAGGAATCATTAATGTATATTTAATGTAGCCATGAGAAGAACACCAAATTCAGGTAGCTACAACTTTACCATTGTTAATGGAAGTTCTTCTACACAGATAAATTCTTTCTATGATCACGTGGTGAAAGAAAATGCTTTTTCCCTATATGAAACTAATAAAATAAGTAAACATAAATTGACAAAAAAAAATATTTCTTTTAAAGCTGAAAGTGAAACATTCTTTTTAATAGTTTATTTTTATCTTACTTTATTTGTAATTCCTTTTTTACATTCCATAATCCATTCCCCAGTCCTCCCAGTTCACCCTCTGACTGCTCCACATCCCACACCTCCTCCTCACCCTACCACATCTCCACATGGATGCCCCAAACCCCCACCCAACCTGACCTCTAAGCTCCCTGGGGCCTCAAGTCTCTTGAGGGTTAGGTGCATCATCCTTGAATGAACACAGACCTGTAAGTCCTCTACTGTATGTATGTTCGGGGCCTCATATCAGCTGGTGTATGCTACCTGTGTGGTGGCCCAGTGTTTGAGAGATCTCGGGGGTCCTCTTACAAGTTTGCCCTCCTCCTCAGCTTCTTTCAACCTTCCCTAATTAAACAACAGGGGTCAGTTGCTTCTGTCCATTGGTTGGGTGCAAATATCTGCATCTGACTCTTTCAGCTGCTTGTTGGGTCTTCCTGAGTGTGGTTATGCTAGGTCCTTTTTGTGAGTGCTCCATAGCCTCAGTAATAGTGTCAGACCCTGGGACCTCCCTTGAGCTGGATACGACTTTGGGCCTGTCTCTGGACCTTATTTTTTTTCAGGCTCCTCTCCATTTCCATCCCTGTAATTCTTTCAGATACAAACAGTTATGGGTCAGAGGTGTGACTGTGGGATGGCAACCTCTAGATATCCCATGACAGAAGAATGAATACAGAATATGTGTTTCATTTACACAATGGAATATTACTCACCTATTAAGAACAAGGACATCCTGCCTTTTACGTGCAAATGGATAGAACTAGAAAATATCATCCTGAATGAGGTAGCTCAAACCCAAAAGGATATGTATGGTATGTACTCACTAATAAGTGGATATTAGCCAAAGAAAAAGAAGAAATAATAATGAAAAACCCCATACAGAATATACAAAATACTGTCCACAAAATGCAAAAGGCTCAACAAGCTAAAGTGCCCAAGTGAGGATGCCTTGGAAGAGAGAAGAAAGCAATCACAAGTGAGGAGGAGAAGGAAGCATTCTTTTTTTATTTACATGCAATTTTTACCAGTGGAATTTCGAATAATGACAGCTAAGGAAACAAAAAATAATTTTATGTTCTTTCCCCAGGCAAAGGATTAAATCATTTCTTTAAGAATAATGTATTAAAACACCTTATATTTCTAAAATACTTTTCTTAAGTGGAATATGTCCATCTAGAAATAGATTTTTTTTCTGAAAAAATGATAGAAAACTTTAATATTCTTTTTTATTATTATTAGATATTTTCTTTATTTACATTTCAAATGCTATCCCAAAAGTTCCCTATATCCTCCACCTGCCCTGCTTCCCTACCTACCCACTCCCACTTCTTGGCTCTGGCCTGTATTGGGCCATATAAAGTTTGCAATACCAAGGGGTCTCTCTTCCCAATGATGGACTACTAGGCCATCTTATGCTACATGTGCAGCTAGAGACACGGGGTCTGGGGGTACTGGTTAGTTCAAATTGTTGTTTCATCTATAGGGTTGCAGACCCCTTCAGCTCCTTGGGTACTTTCTCTAGCTCTTCCATTGGGGGCCCTCTGTTCCATGCTATAGATGACTGTGAGCATCCACTTCTGTATTTGTCAGCCACTGGCATAGCCTCACAGTAGACAGCTATATCAGGGTCCTTTCAGCAATATCTTGCTGGCATATGAAATAGTGTCTTGGTTTTGGGGCTGATTATGGGATGGATCTCAGGGTGGTGTAGTCTCTGGATGGTCCATCCTTTCATCTTAGCTCCAAATTTTGTCTCTGTAACTCCTTCCATGGGTGTTTTGTTCGCTAGTCTATGGAGGAATGAAGCATCCATACTTTGGTCTTCGTTCTTCTTGATTTTCTTTTGTTTTGCAAATTGTATCTTTTGGTGTTCTAAGTTTCTGGACTAATATCCACCTATCAATGAGTGCATATCAAGTGACTTATTTTATGATTGGGTTACCTCACTAAGGATGATATTGTCCAGATATATTTGCCCAAGAATTTCATAAATTCATTGTTTTTAATAGCTGAGTAGTACTCCATTGTGTAAATGTAGCACATTTTCTGTATCCATTCCTCTGTTGAGGAACATCTGGGTTCTTTCCAGCTTCTGGCTATTATAAATAAGGCTTCTATGAACATAGTGGAGCATGTGTTCTTATTACCAGTTGGAACATCTTCTGGGTATATTCCCAGGAGAGGTATTGCTGGATTTTGCTATACTACTATGTCCAATTTTCTGAGGAACTGCCAGACTGATTTCCAGAGTGGTTGTACAAGCTTGCAATCCCACCAGCAGTTGAGGAGTGTTCCTCTTTCTCCACATCCTCGCCAGCATCTGCTGTCACCTGAGTTTTTGATCTTAGCCATTCTAACTTGAGTGAATTGGAATCTCAAGGTAGTTTTGATTTGCATTTCCCTGATGATTAAGGATGTTGAACTTTTTTTTTTTTTCAGGTGCTTCTCAGCTATTCGGTATTGCACACTTGAGAATTCTTTGTTTAGCTCTGTACCCCATTTTTAATGGGATAATTTGAATTTCTGTAGTCCAGCTTCTTGAGCTCTTTGTATATATTGGATATTAGTCCCCTATCAGATTTAGAATTGGTAAAAATCCTTTTCCAATCTGTTGGTGGCCTTTTTGTCTTATTGACAGTTTCTTTTGCCTTAGAGAAGCTTTGCAATTTCATGAGGTCCCATTTTTCAATTCTTGATCTTACAGCACAAGCCATTGCTGTTCTGTTTAGGAATTTTTCCCCAGTGCCTATATCTTCAAAGCTTTTCCCCACTTTCTCCTGTGTAAATTTCAGTGTCTCTGGTTTTATAAGGAGTTCTTTGATCCACTTAGACTTGAGGTTTGTACAAGGAGATAAGAATGGTTCAATTCACATTCTTCTACATGATAACCACCAGTTGTGCCAGTAACATTTGTTGAAAATGCTGTCTGTCTTTTTTCCACTAGATGGTTTTAGCACCCATGTCAAAGATCAAGTGACAATAGTTGTGTGGATTTATTTCTAGGTCTTCAATTCTATCCCATTGATCTACCTGTCTGTCAATACGAGTACCATGCAGATTTTAATCACAATTGCTCTGTAGTACAGCTTGAGGTCAGGCATGGTGATTCGACCAAAGGTTCTCTTATTGTTGAGAATAGTTTTTGCTATCCTAGGTTTTTTATTATTCCAGATGAATTTGCAAATTGCTCTTTCTAACTCAGTGAAGAATTGAGTTGGAATTTTGATGGGGATTGCATTGAATCTGTAGATTGCATTAGTCAAGATAGCCATTTTTACTATATTGATCCTGCCAATCCATGACCATGGGAGATCTTTCCATCTTCTGAGATCTTCTTCACTTTCTTTCTTTAGAGACTTGAAGTTCTTATCATACAGGTCTTTCTTATATTATTTGTGACTGTTGTGAAGGGTGTTATTTCCCTAATTTCTAACTTAGCCCACTTCTCCTTTGTGTAGAGAAAGGTCATTGATTTGTTTGAGCTACTGAACTGAAGCTGTTTATCAGGTTTAGGAGTTCTCTGGTGGAATTTTTAGGGTCACTTATATATACCATCATATCATCTGCAAATAGAGATAATTTGACTTCTTCCTTTCTAATTTGTATCCTGTTGATCTCCTTTTGTTGTCAAATTGCTCTGGCTAGGCCTTCAAGTACTATACTGAATAGGTAGAGAGAAAGTGGGCAACCTTGTCTACTCCCTGATTTTAGTGTGATTGCTTCCAGCTTCTCTCCATTTAGTTTGATGTTGGCTACTGGTTTGCGGTATATTGCGTTTATTATGTTTATGTATGGGCCTTGAATTCCTGATCTTTCCAAGACTTTTATCATGAATGAGTGTTGGATTTTGTCAAATGCTTTCTCAGCATCTAACGAGATGATCATTTGGTTTTTGTCTTTGAGTTTGTTTATATAGTGAATTGAGTTGATGGATTTCCATATATTAAACCATCCCTGCATTCCTGGGATGAAGTCTACTTGGTCATGATGGATGATCATTTTGATGTGTTCTTGGACTCAGGAGGATTTTATTGAGTATTTTTGCATCGATATT
>CACVCL010034544.1:0-34320 GCA_902729485.2 Mus minutoides
CCAGAGTGGAACAGAAGAGACTGTAGAAAGCAGAGGGAGAGACTGGGCTGAGAACCTCAAGTATTCTCTGTGATGACCTTGGGCTGGCCCTGAAACCAGACTGCAAGCTGAAGGACAGAAGCCAGAGACTGGGCAGATGTAGTTGAATAGGAGGGTGTCAAGGGATCAGCCTGGGGCAGTGGAAGTGAGCCTAGTAGGACAGCATCAGATTCTTGGATGCCCTTCCCCAGACACCCTCCAGCTGGTCCCTCACTGTTGCCTGCTTAATTAACATTGGGAAGCTGTTGATTTCAGTTTTCTGTTTGGAAATAGAGTCATATGAATTCAAAGTGTGTGTGTGGGGGGAGACAGGCAGGCACCAAGCTTGGTGGTACATGCCTGTCATCTCAGCTGCTCTGGAGGTTGAGGCAGGAGAATTGAAAGTTCAGTTCATATCGGTGACTGAGAGACACTTGCCTCAAAAATATAGAGGACTTGGGATGGAACTTAGCTCAGTGTAACAACACGTGCAAGGTTGTGAGTTCCACCCCAGCATCACAGAGAGAGAGAGACAGAGAGACAGAGACAGAGACAGAGGCAGAGAGACAGAGGCAGAGAGACAGAGAGACAGAGAGAAGCATGTCCCTGGAGGTCCCGTTTACCCACCAGCCAGTTTTCTCCAAAGGGAATGCCAATGTAATGAGTTTCAGGCCTAGAAAATGGTGGGTTCTGCTGTGTTTTGAATAGAACCGAAGGAATTTGCTGAGAGATTTTGGTAAAGGGACTGAGAAAAGACAGTCCCGTGAGACTGGCAACTCCTTGCCCTAAAGCCGTGACGGGTTTCTGAAGATGGGAGACCCACTGAAGGGGCTGCAGAGTGGAACATGGGAGACAAAGTTCAGTTTAGCTGAACGTATGCTGTGTGAAATCCCTTCTTGGTATAAAGGGTTAGGGCTAGGGTCGTGTGGTCAGTAGGAGGTCCCAGTGGGAGGAATGGACAAGGCTTCCTGGGTGGCTATTCTCGATACAACAGACCCCTCCTCCCACATGGTAGAGTTGTGCTCAGTTCCATTTGAGGGAATTTGAGGCTAGACACACATGACAATGGTGCCCAGGTCCCCTCTCTCTTCCACCGAGAGTCCAGGGGACACAGCACTGTGTGCAGGCCCCCCTAATTAGGAGGTGGGATAGGAAAAGGAACTCCAAGAAAGCCCGGGAACCCTGAAGCCAGCGTTAGAAGGTACGGAAAAGAGCGCCCAGGATGTGATGGCCAATCGTGATTACCAATGGAAACAAACCTCTCATTATGTCTATGAGGGTGTTTCCAGACTGGGTTAGCCTCAAGCTGGGGTCTTATCTCATGAGCTGGGATCCAGGGGTGAGTGAGGAGCTGAGCGTTCGAGTCCATCTCTGTCTACTTCCTGGATGGTACCCTCGAGCCATGAGACGCGTCAGACCTGTGCTAAATGCTTTTGTGGGTTAGCCTGTCATATCACTGGGAAAAACAACTCACGCCCAGGTCCTGGGCTGTGCCAAGGCCCTGCTGATGAGCATGCTCTGTGCGTCTCCCTGTGGAACAACAACAATGAGATAACCATCCCATCGGGAGACGAAGACTTCAGAGCAAGGAGACTTCAGATGGAGACAATGCCGACAGCCCACAGCAGGACACGATCAGAGAGGCTGAGCCACCTGCCTAAAAAAGAACATGCAAGCCAGAGAGCAACGGCACTCAATCTGACCGCAGCGGAGGCTTGGGGAAGGGTGTGCTTCACCACTGCAGCTACTATACCCCCAAGTTCAGTGACAAAGCCAAGGCCAGCAAAAGTGATGGTTGGAAGTCACACCAGCTAGTGTTCCCTGAGCAGGTCGGAGACAGGGAAGCCCAGGTTCCTGTGCCTGGCTCTCTCTGGCAGTTAGAATGGTTTTTAAGAGTTTGCGTTTAAGAAAACACATTTCCCAGCCCCCATAATTCACCTTCCCCTCCTTTCGGCGTCCGTCCGTCTCTCCTGCATTCTTGGGCAGGGTCCCCCCCAGTTCATCCATCTATAACGAGAGTGAGTCTATAAAAGAAACCATTAAAGCCAGGCCCTGAGGAATTGCACTTCCCCCCTGGAAGGCTTTTAGGACAGAGTAAAAATGCCTTGACTCAAGCCCCCATGCCTCTCTGGACCCCTTAAATCCAGGCGCCAAGCGTGGCCCCAGTCCCCGAAGCCCTTCTGACCTGCTGGCCGGGACCAAAGACTGCCAGCAAACCTACCTCCACCCACCTCAACCTCTGCTTAGCGGGAGCCAAAAAACGCACACTTGCCACCAGTGGCCCGCACAGCCTTGATTTCCTCCCGCGTAAACTGGATGAGGCCATTGGTCTCACATCCCCATGTCCCTAGTTAATGGCACACCATTCACCCAGGCAGCTTTGCCCAAGCTCAGTCTGCCCCGGCCTCAGGGATGGGTGGCAGGCAGTTTGACGAGAGGCACCTAATCCTCCAGTACAGTTGCTGTCACAGCCCAGAGGTGAGACGTGACCCAGTTCAGCCAAAACATGGAAAGGAGAAGTTTCTAGAATTTTCCAGAGAAACTGCTAGAAATTTCTAGAAAACTCACTTGCTGTTCTGATGTTCAGAAGAAACCTATTCTCAGCAGTGCAGAAGCTATTGCCATGTACTGACTCCAGGGAAACCATGTTTCCAAACCAGGGCTACTGTGGAAGGACACCTCAGAGAGGGGCTCCTGTGACACAGCTGTCACTGGGTCAAGCCAGCCTGCAGCCTATGTTCTCATACCAACTATCGCCATGAATGTCCCACCCCAATGACTAGGTCTGGAATTACCACCACCACCACCACCACCATGCACACACCAGATGCTGGAGACAGAGAACATAGGCACAAGGGCTGGCTCTCAGGAGCAAAGGGGAATGTGAGGAAAGAGTTGGGGTTTCTGTGTAAAAGACTGGAAGACAACCCAACTGCATTCGACATCTTTAGAAGGATTTAAACACACCCCATTAAGAATGACAGCTAAATATAGAATCAGAGACACACCTCTGGGGGTGGCTGTGAGGTACTTTCCTGAGAGATTTAACTGAAGAGGAAGACCGCTGTGAATATGGTTCGAGGCCCCACACTGAGTGAGAGAGAGTGGGCTGAGTACCAGCATTCGTCTCTCCCTGCTTCCTGGCTGCTGATGCCCTGTGACCAGCTGCAGGAACTTCTCTGCAGAGACCGGACCCCCCACACCATGAGCCACAGGAAGCCCCTCCTCCCCGAAGTAGTTTTCGTGAATGTTTTGTCACAGCTATGTAAGTAATACAGCGCACTCCACACTTCACACACTAGAGCCCACAGCTGTGTTCTTACTGATAGCTAGAAGCAGAAACTACAGCGTGGCACATGGGAGCATGGAGGAGGCCCTGGGTTTGTGGCCAGCACTGGTAAATGTTATATCATGACGCCATGACCTATTATATACAGGTATGCACATATACGCTCATACACATATACACACAGGCACACATATATTGATATAGAAGAGTCTCACTACCCGGCCCAGACCAGCCTTAAACCCACAGCCATCCTCCTTACTCTCCTCCCCAGGGCTGGGCTTGCAGGCATGAGCCATCACGCTGTATTGTTTTTTACTGAACAAGGGGGCAGTCAGAAAAAGGTAATTACGGGAATCTCTTTCCTGTCGAGATGCTTCGGCACGGCAGTCTCAGTTAATACTTGTAATTACTTGTTTTAATTATCTGTATTTAAATACCCAGCAAGGTTACTGAAATGAGGTATGGGGTAGAAACGGGTAAGTTCATTAATCTAGGCAGAAAACACACACACATACACACACACACACACACACAATACTTCAAACCGTCTTTGGCAAAACTAGAAAATATTTCTATTTTAGCTGAGGGTTAGCTGAACACGTGTTTTTCTCCAAGCCCACGGATTTGCCTGTGAAAAGGCAAGTTTTGGAAATAAGGAAGCAGGTTGCCCCAGCTGAGTAGGAACTTCAGAAAAACAAACACTGTCGCTACATGCAGGACGGCCCTAAAGCAGTCAGGTTCGATCATCGGCCACTCAAATTTAACTGACATCAACCTGCCTGCCTGCCTGCCTGGAAGTTCGGATTGGGCCAGGGGTGACTGCTCCTCCCTGGGACTCTGCTGGCCCTCTTTGTTGCTGCTCCCCCGTTTTGAGACAAGGTTTCATGTAGCCCAGGCTAGTGTTAAATTCATTATATAGCTGGGGCTGGCCTTGAACTTCCTGTCCTCCCGCCTCTACCTCTGGCATGCTGGAATTCCAGGCGCGCACCACACAGCCCCTTTACGAGGTGCTAGAGATCAAACCCAGGACTTCAAACAGGGTAGGAAGTCTCCACCAAGTCACAGCCTGGCCTGTTGATTTTATTCCTTTTAAAAGCAAGAAATAATAAAAAATGACTTTTTAGAGGTTGGGTTTTGCTTTGTTTTTTTTGTTTTTTTTTAATGGTGTTGCAAATATGTATGCCGCCATGGGTGTCAATTCCTGCAACAGCCAGCTGAGTCAGCACACACACACACACACACACACACACACACACACACACACACATACACGCACAGCCTCTTCTGGTTCTCAGCAGGAGGCTGCTGTTCTCAGAGGCCACCTGCCATAGTCTGGGGATGCGCATGTCAGAGGGACCGGTTGCTGCTGCCATTGCACAGATACTAGCCACCCCCAGCTAGTTAGTTATCCAGTTTCTCCAGTCACTATCCTGATCCATAAAGTGCAGTCTGGGGTCTCACTGGGGCGCTACCACGTTTTCTTGACACGTCACGTGGACTTGCCACTCTTCTGCGCCAACTTACTTCAAGCTACACGTCTTCTAGATTCTTCCACGAAACCCCATTTGTATTATTTACCCTTTTCATTGCTGAGTAGTATTTCACAACACACACACACACACACACACACACACACACACACACACGAGTCACAGCCCTTTTTTTTTTTTTTTTTTTTTTTGGTTTTTCGAGACAGGGTTTCTCTGTGTAGCCCTGGCTGTCCCGGTACTCACTCTGTACACCAGGCTGGCCTCGAACTCAGAAATTCGCCTACCTCTGCCTCCCAAGTGCTGGGATTAAAGGTGTGCGCCACCATTTATTCTTATGGACACAGTGGGAAGCAGCCACGCAGAGGTTGTCATGGGAACCTGCCTTCTCATTTCCTGACGAATAGTAGGAGCTAGGTCCTTCATGCGTCCAGTTCCTGCATCACGCTGACCAGCAGGAGGGCCAGAGGAGCTCAGCGAGGCCTTCCAAGAGGCCCAGGCAGAGAAGCAGAGGTGTGATCAGAGGCACCTTTAGAGGTCAGGGGGAGCTGCTGACCTCACCGCTCAACCCTGGTCTCTGGCTTCCCTCCTTCCTGGGGGCTGCAGACCACAATTCCTCCTGCCTCACTTGTGCTGGGGCTGGGTGCTGCTGGCCTCTTGGACTCGTCTTCCTCCCTAACAAGGCAGGCATTGAGAAGTGTGAATCACTTATCCCTCCATACCTGGAGACCTGAGGCAGCCATTTTGCCAAGTGTGCCCTGATGAGGTCCAGGACAAAACACCAATGTGCTTAAGTGATGGGTCAAAAGGGGAAGCCTTGATACCACAGATATTCTAGCCCAGGAGTCAGCAAACTGCATCTGGACAACTGTCTGCTTTAGCAAATAAAGTTTTATTAGAACACAGCCAGTGTGCAGTCACAAATGCAGCCTCTGGCTGCCCTCATGCTAACTAGCGTTGGTGAAAGCAAGCAACTCCTCTCTGAACCTGAAGCGTCCAGCCTCTAGAATGTTCTACGGGCATTTGCTGGTGTTTACTGTAACCCGAGTTGGCTACGCCTGCTTATTCACACCTCATAAGGAAAACTCCAGGTGAGTTGTTCTTCATCGATTATAGAAAAGTTGATTCCAGCCACTGCATCGGAAGGACCTGGGCTCCAGTGGCAAGTAAGACTGTAGCAAACACTTGTGACCTCCTTCTGGCCCCAATGACCCAATTCTACCCAGACCTGAACAGCCGGCTGGATCCTGGAAGGGCAGGGAGGGGCACTGGGCCTCTTCTGTTCTCGGTCTTTTGGGATTCTGGGCAAAAAGGAAGTGACGTAATCCTGGAGTACAGAGGCGCCTCTAGCCAGCTGTGCTGTAAGAGAGGCTACCCACCAGGCTGGCCTTATGCCAGAGTGTCCCCAGCCTCAAGCCGGAGGCTTGGACCCTGCGTCCTCCCACGGATGCCTCAACCTCACATCTGGACAGCACATGCCCTATGGTCCTTGAAATGCCCTGTGACCGTGTCGGATCCACTCGGGATGGTCAGGAAGAGGAGCACAGGTTCCCATGAGCCAGAGCAGAGACTCCCTGGGCTAGACACACACACACACACACACACACACACACACACACACACACACACACACAGAGGGAGGGAGGGGGGCCGGAGGGCCTTGAAGATTGGGAGGTGAGGCGTAAGCCCTGGAAGGCACCAAAGAAGCATTTGTGAAGAGACTGAGAGGTGGATGGATCCGGAGGAGAGAACCAGATCACAGGGCCTATGGGTGTTTCCTTCTGGAGCAGGCAAGAGAGCCTGGGTGGATCACAGGAAGTAGGATGGCTGGGCTCCTCACGGACCGGCTCCTCTTCGCTATAGTAGACGCTGGAGTTAAAGGGCACTTTGGGAAAGTAGGTGTGTCCATTTGTGGACCACAGGAAGCCCTTCCGAGCAAGAACGTGTCCACCCAGTCTCTATCTCTCTCCTTCGGTGTGAGGTCTCTGTTCACCGTCCACCTCCTTGGGAGAGGCTGTGGGTCACATGACAGCAAATCCACTTTTCGGGCTGTTGGTTGAATGACTGCGTAAACTTCCAACCAATTTGGATCAATAGGCTATTAGGCGCAGGAAGCTGCTGCTAACATGTGGGCATGGGAAAGGGTCAGTGCGTCTCTGCAGTGCCATCGACCACCATATCAACCAGGACACTGAGGGTCCTGGAGTGGGGTCTGCTGACTCCTCAAATGTAAGCCCCAGCGTGAGGTTTTAATGTGAGAGGAAGCTTCTTTTGGTTTAGTTTTGTTTTTCTATTTGAGCCTCAATCTATAGCTCTAGGTGGCCTGGAACTATATGAAAGAAACCCAGTCTAACTTCAAATTCATGGCAATCCACCTGGCTCTACCTCACACCTGCTACGACTGCAGACGTCATTCGCCACCCTGCGGAGAAAATGTCTTATTGTCACCGCCGCCTGGATAACACGGGCCACACAGTCATAAAAAGTGCAGGCCGTGGCACGTGGAGACACACTCATCCTGTAGGCCCCACAGGGAACCCCTTCTCTCTTTCTAGGGTCTCTCCATCCCAGGGGAGAGGACGGAGGATGACAGTCAGCTGTGGAGAGGCCTGAACTCTGTCTGATCTGCCCAGCTGACCTTAACGCAGCCCCTTACATGCCCACTGTCCCCCAAGCCTCTTCCCCACCAGGTCACTGGTACCCACATTTCTAAAAGGCTTTTCCATTGAAGAACAGGGGACCCAATTCTGAGTCGCAAGTTCAGCACTGAGAGTCATGTGACTTAACCCTGGGGTTTTTTGCTGCCTCAGTTTCTTCATTTATAAAAGGCTGTCAGTGACTGGCCTCCCCCAGCAGGGAGACTGTGAGAAGAACACCAGCAGTAATAAAGACAGCTAGGATTCAGGAGCACAGAGGCAGGGCTGCCCCGGGGCTCGGCACGTTCCATGAGCTCACCCTCTTCTTCCTCCCAGGCATCGACAGAAGAGGTCATGTCATCATGTTCATGGAGAACACGAAGGAATGGAGACTCCAAGCAGTTGGTTGGGATGACCCCAAGGAGCAGGAATGGTGCCCCCAGGGACCATGGGACTATCCTGTTTCCCGTAGCAACAGGTGAGCCAGAGCCTGCAGTGACACCAACTCAAAACACAGCAGCCTGCACAGGTAGCCCCTCGCTTTTCTCCTATTCCACCCCGCCCCCACGTCCAGCACCAGCCTGGTGTGCAGGACATGGCTGGCCAGGAATGGGGAAAGGCCATGGGGCTTGGGCAGAAGGAGCCAACACCTTTCCTGTGGTCTTTTCTGTATGAAAAACGGGGTCACCAGGCCTCACCCCCACCACATTCACCCATCCATCCTTCCCAGTGCTGCATGTCTGTCTCTGGGAGCCGAGGTGTCCAGGAGGTATTGACTTCCGCTCCACACCACACGCTCACCCCCGAACCCAGCTGTGACGCTTTGGTGACTAACTGGGGGTGGGGGGGCGCTACAGCTGGAAGGAGGGATAACAGGCAGGCTTTGCACACTGCCTGGGTGGTCTGGGAAGGGCACCTCTGACCCGGGACCTCCCCCAGGGCCAGATGGAGGAAGTGAGTGTTCAGCAAGCTAGGGACTCTGCAATTTGCCATCCAGTAGGCTCTGACGTCAGGCCAGCCAACATCAGGCTTCCAGAAGGAACTCTGTGGTGTCGACACCACACTCGGATGGAAGCAGATGACCTACCTGGAGCAGGGAGGGAAACTGAGGCCTGGCAGGCAATCAGCTCCAAATTCTGGCGGCCACCAGACGGGTCTCCTCCACCCACGTGGTGTGTGTGGCCTCAAGGTTTGGAGGTCTTGGTTTACTGTTTGCTGGGGTGAGGACTGGTTATCTGCCTCCTGGGATCCTGGTGTTCCCCTGAACTTGATCTTTGATCTCTACAGGAACTACGAAAACATCAAGTTCCCAGGGTGGGCACAGGGGACTCTCCTGCCAGCTCAAGGCCCAGAACACAGTAGCTGCTGGTCACCCTGACTTCCCATGGGGCCCTGTGAGCCTTTTACCCATGTGGTTGCAGGAGGGAAAGTCTGTCAGCCATCCGGCTGTCTACATAAGTAGGGTGTCCTCAGAACAGGGTAGGAAGGGTCCCAGTGCTATTGTTACCTAACCAGACACTAAAGTGCCCAGGGACTTGCTAGTGGCGTGTACAGATGGGACCTGTGCACCCAGATGACACTAATGGACCTCTGACTGGAGACCACTGAATGGGGAAGACCATGAACCTCAGGCTAGGAAGTGCCCAGTCACCCTGTCCTGTAGCCCATCCCAGAAGTCCTTATCCACACAGCCAATGACCTCAGTGTATTGTCTGGATGGTCTGAGGGCAGTCCTTCCCTGGCCAGGCAACCAATGAAAGGCCTTCCTGGGAAAGCGTTACACCCGAACAGGTACGCCTTCCCTTCTGTCCCTCATCCAGGAAGCAGGAACAGAGTCTCGCCCTGACGGCTCAAAATTTCTTTAGCTAACAGCCTGGAGAACTTGGCTTCCAGATGAGCTGTTGATATTTGGAGCCCCATGGGCTCTCTAGGTATCGGCTTCCTCTCTTGTGCCCGTTTATTTTCCTCAGCTGGCATTCCTCATCCTTAACAGACCGTGAACCCCTCCCTCCGAGGGGCACCTGTGGCTCCTCAGGAAGCACCGGCTGAGGAAGGCTGGTGCAGACCCAGTGCCATAAGCTCCCCGCAGAAGTTATCTCTTTCAAAAGAGCCAATACGCCCTATCGGGTGTCTCCACAGCTATTCAACTCTGTGATTGGAGCTCAAGGGCTGCCCTGGACCACAGGGTCAGACGGGCGGGACTGGTGCCACCAGACAACATCTGTGGACGATGAAGAGAGTATCACTGTTTGTGCCAAGCAGAGTTTTCTTTTGGTTTGTTGGAAATCATTTTAAAATATGAAGACTCGTGCTGGGGAGATGACTCGGTGAGTCAAGTGTGCGCCAATCAAATGCAAGGATGTGATTGGATTCCCAGCAACCACGTGAGAAGCAGAGCATGGTTGAATGCCTGGGTAACCCCAGCACGGGGGTTGTGGGGAAAAGAGACAGGTAGATCCCTAAAGTTTACTGGGCAGCCTCTCCAGCCAATCAGTGAGCTGTGGTTCACTGGCAGCCTCTCTAGCCAATCAGTGAGCTGCGCATTGAGGGAGGGACTCTGTCCAAAAGAAAAAAATTACATGGAGAGCAACTCAGGAAGGCAGCTGATCTTGACTTCTGACCTCCACGTGCCCGTGTGAACATGTATCTGTGCACACCCACCCAGGCATACCCACATCTACACACATGTAAACATTCACCCACACAGGAAAAAACAGACTCCAAAGTGAGAACATCAGCCTTCAAGTGGATAGTAGTCACCAGGATGACGACATTCACTTACCATCTCCTGATGCAGATGACGGAACTCTGGAACTTTCAAGAGGCCTGAGTAAGACTCGGGGGCAGAGAAAGGGTAGAGACTGGGAGAGTGGGAGACAGGGGACAGTTCAGAAAGCACAGAGAGATCCTAAACACTGCGGTCTACACTCAGCCTTGAACTTAGGTGAGCTTTCGGGAAAGGAATGTTCTAGAAGGTGGGGGTTGGGAGGACAAGCTCAGGATAGTTCCAGTTCTCGACATCTTGCTCCCACAGCCCTGAGCTGCAGAAGAAAGAAAAAGAAGGGGGATGCTTAAGCCAGACTGTCTTTGTCACCCTCGAGATTCTAGCGAGGGTCCAGACTGAAGCCATGGCCTCAGAGGGCCATGCTAAACTGCAGAGAACTGGACCGAACAGAAGAGGTCCACTGGAGCCCCAGGCGGACGACAGGAAGAAGACAGTAGGGTGCAAGGTGACTCAGTCAGTGAGCGGCTTGCCTCTAAAGCAGGAGGACCTGACTTTGATCTCCCAGAACCCATGTAGAGAAAAAGGCAGGGGTGGAGGAGGCAATACTGCTCAGTGGGTAAAGGTGCCTGCCACACGATAGGAGAGAGCAGACTTTTTCAAGTTGCCCTTTCACCCTCATGTGTGTGGCACGTGTGCGTGCGCACAAATGTGAATTTTCTTGTAAAAGCTGTGTTATTCCAACACCAGGAAAACGCAGATCTCTGGGCTTCTTTGGCCAGACAACCCGACTTACTTGGTGAATTCAGCCCAGTAAAAGGCCTTGCCTCAAAAACCAAGATGGAAAGCAGCAGCAATAGAGGAATGATACTTGAGGCTGACCACTGGTCTCCACGCACTCACACACACATACGCCCATGAGTACACAACACAGGAAAAAAGTTGCAAATCACTGCAATGTGAAACGCCACGCCTCTCTCTGGAGGGGAGAGGTGCAACCAGACGCAAGGTACCTCTGTCCTGTTGGGTCTTGAGTAAGTAAGGGCAGGTGTGAGAACTCAAACCCACTAAGCCACTGGAGGCCTCTGGGAGGTCTCGGAACTGAGCAGGCTGAAGATGTGACAGCAGGCAGCACAGGCAGAGTCAAGTTCAGAAGAGAGGGTTACTCACTCAGTGGAAAAGGACTGGTACCTCAGTCCTCACCATGGAGGAGAGACCATCAGGCCTCCAGCCCTCATGGTGGTTTATTCAGGCCACACCTAAGTTCTGACAGTTCATAGAATGGTCCAGCATCCAGCATCCAGCATCCTGGGAAGACAAGCTTTCCCGTACTCCAGACCTAGTCTATTTGAATCTTCATTTTGAAAGGTGCTCTGGGAAGCACACAGGTGCCAGGGTACACGTGTGGAAGATGCCTTGCATGAATCCTACTCTATGGGGCTCTCGGATTAAATTCAGTAAGTGTCCCTGCCCCTCTCGATGTTCCCACTGAGACACAATTTTAAATCTCTCCCCCATACCAATTTATGAAATCCTCTAACAACCCTAGGGCCACACCCCTTACCACCTGCATGTTGGAGACAACCGTGCCAAGATCCAGACAGGTCCAAGGTCACAGACTGAGAGCAGGCAGGGCTCTAGACACTGACAATGCGTGGTGATAAAACATACCTTAAAGTGAATTAGCTCTTTAAGAGCGGGTGGGGCCAGATCTGTTGCCTTCTGAACACTGTGGTAGTTTGAATGAGAAATGTCCCCCACAGTCTTTGGCATCTAAACACTTGGTGCCCTGTTGGTGTTACTGTTTTGCAGCCTTGCTGGAGGAAGTAAGTCACCGTCACCGAGACTGGGCTCTCAGAGTAAAAAGCCTCTCCTACTTCTACCTTGCTGTTCTATAGTTTCAGTCTGAAGATGTGAGCTCTCTGTCCCGTCGCTATGCCTGCTGCATGCTGTCCTCACCATCAAGGACGCTGAGCCTTGGGCACTGTAAGCCAAAAGAAACTCCTTTTTCTATAAGTCACCTTGGTCATGGTGTTTTATCACAGTCATAGGGAAGTAACTAAGACCATCCTCTGTGTGAGAATCAAAACAGTCAGAACCTACAGCAAGTTCTTAAGCATCCAGACGGCATCCCTGTAAAGGAACCCAAGAGTCGCCCCTGGGAAGTGGAACCCAGGACCTGGGGGAAGGGCACTAGGGAAAACTTACTGTGACACACGTTCACCCTGTTGACTATGGGGGAATGAGTAGTTCCTGTTCCAAAACAAATGAAAACAAGATGCTTTCCTCTCCACCCCCAACCCCCAAAACTGTTGTAAATGGAGCTGGAAAGATGGCTCGAGACTGATAGCACTTCCTGCTTGTGATGGTTTGTGTATGCTCGGCCCAGCGAGTGGCACTATTAGGTGTGGACTTGTTGGAGTAGGTGTGTCGCTGTGGGTGTGGGCTATAAGACCCTAGTTCTAGCTGCCTGGGAGTCAGTATTCTGCTAGCAGCCTTCAGATGAAGATGCAGAACTCTCAGCTCCTCCTGCACCATGCCTGCATGGATGCGGCCATGTTCCGCCTTGATGATAATGGACTGAACCTCTGAACCTGTAAGCCAGCCCCAATTAAATGCTGTCCCTATAACAGTTGCCTTGATCATGGTGTCTGTCCACAGCAGTAAAACCCTAATGAAGACCAAAGACCAGTTCTCAGGACCCTCGTCACTCATCTCACAACCCCCTGTAACACCAATCCCAAGGGATCTGATGCCCGTTCCTTGCTCTGAGGTGGCCTTCACTCGTGTGTGATACCCACACAGAGACATATACATGGGAGGGAGGGAAGAAGACGCATCAAGAGGGACCAACAAACAATGGTGACTCGGACCACTATCGTGTCTTCAGTGCTCCAATCTCCCCCCATAGAGAACATCTGCAATGTCTGAAGACTTAGAAAGTTGGGGATGCCAGCAACCATGCTCCATTTCCCAGGAGGCCAGGAGCCGAAAACCTGGCTGGCACACCCCGCTGCTCTGAGTGTATTATGTACCCTCGGGGCTCTAGGCTTGTGAAGTTCTCATGTAGCAGGTCTCGGCTGACCCAAGACTCTGCATGTCCAACACTACTGCACCCCTGCTGACGCTGTGAGCAGCAAAGCCATCTCCGACCCAGCTTGCCCAACTCCCAATCTTCTTGTATAAGTGGCAAGAGCATGTGTTGGGTTTAGGTGAGAAACCAGGGTATTGATGCTAGTTGAGATGGGGGCAGACAGATAACAAAACAAGCTTGTGGATGGCTACTGAGCCCCTGCTGAAGCTCGGGGGTAGAAGGTTCCCCTGAGACTAGAAGTATTGGTGTTTGGGACTCACCATCCAGTGTCTCCACAGAGAGCTGTAAGCCCAGGTTGTGCCGAGGGTTGACCACCCAGTGGTTGCTGGTGGCTGTGATATCAAACACCAACCAGCCTTCCTCAGAAGCCCAGATGGTGCGGCTGTCCAGCAAGAAGAGGTCTGACTCCCTGGAGAGGAGAGACAGAAAGACACAGGCTCAGGGTTAGGTAGGTCACAGCTCTGCCACACTGACAGCTCAGCCTCAGCGGCTTACACACTGGAGAAGCTCTGCGTAACACACCAAGCAGAGGCAGGGCACTGATCCTCTAAATACAGACTTGTCAGAATAGGACATGGGCACAATGGCCTCTTAGTAGTTGTGATGGGGAAAGAAAGTAGAGAATTTCCTGGAATAGGGGACTGGTACAGGTCATCTCACTGTACCGTATGTCAGAGGACCCCAGCAGGATACAGAAGAGATAGGAATTATACAGCCTGAAAGTGTCTGGGGCAGAAGGTAATACCCATAAGGTCATCCACCACACGTGTCTGCCACCAGGCCAAGAGCTCCATGCACCCTGTCAAAGATGGAAGGAAGGTGTCTGGTTAGCTGGCTGAGAGATGGCACAATGGATGAATTTATGTACAGAAGATGGATGGGTAGATACGTTGATAGGTTAAATGAGTATATGAACAGACAGATGAAAGATGGATGGGTGGGTAGGTGGGGAGAGATGGATAGGGGATGAATGAGCGGATGAACAGATGGGCGGGTGGGTGTGCCGGTGGATGGTGAATACATGGATAGATACATGGAGGTGTAGATAGATAAATGGAGAGGTGGACTGATAAAGATAGAGACAGAAGATGGATGGGTGGGTGATGGATGGATGGATGGATGAAAGAAGGATGGAAGGATTGGTGAATAGAGGGAGGACAGATAGGTAAAGAGATGGATGGATGGATGACTGGATGGATGACTGGATGGATGGATAAGTGGATGGATGAGTGGATGGATGGATGGAGGGATAGATGGATGATGGATGGATGATGGACAGATGGATGTAGGGATGGATGAATGGATGGATGGGTGGATGGATGGATGAATGGATGGGTGGATTGATGGATGGATGGATGGATGGATGGATGGATGGATGGATGGATGTGATGGATGTGCAGGTATGTGGAAGAGGGGTCGGTAAATGAACACCACCCCAACCTTGCATACAATATATAATAAGATATTCACATCAGCTCTTGGGGATTTTTAGTTATTGAGACACGATGGTCAACTAAAATACTAGAGCTCCCATGCTGTGCTGGGCACTGAGTTAGTGATGCCCTCTCTCTAACCTAGGCCCTTCCCAGGGCCCCTCACAGCTACTATAAGCCCTGGGGTCACTACCTTCCTGGGAACAAGAAAACATTTCCCTGTTCATACAGAAAACCCTCAGATAAGGCAACTGTTGGTTGAGCACAGTTCACTGGCCAGGCTCTGGAGAAGAAAACTCAGGCAGCTTCCTGTCACCATGTCCTCACAACAACCCTGTGAGTTGGGGATCCTGGCCACACTACTGGGGAGATCTCTGTGGGCAGGACTGCAATGCAGAAGGCAGGCCTGGCGGGACTTTCTCGAAATTCTCAGAGCCTTTGATAAATCAGACTTATTGTCGTGTGTTCCTCTAGCAGCAGTCGGAGCCAACACCAGATGCCAGCCTGAAAAGACTGTCCAGTTGGTCTCAGTCCCCTCCTCCTACCAAACTGCTGGCCTTTCCCAGCCATCAGTCCCACATATCTCAGAGGTCACCAAGTTCTCTCCTTGCTGGAACCATAATGCATTATACTGCCTCCAGGCCCATCAGCACAGCCAAGCGGGAAGCTGAGCTGCACCTAGACAACTAGCCAGTGTTTTTAATTTCTCTCCACTCAGAAGCCATCAGCATTGCTCTCGGAGTTCAATAGTCACCCAGAAACCAAACATGGACACAACTAGCGCTGAGGCGGGTGGTCTCGTGGATCAAAGTCACCAAAGGCACAGAGAACCTAAGTGGCCTAGGCAAGTCACACGCCCAGGCTTGGAAGTGGTGGGCAGGGGACTCCAGACAAGGACAGAATCACCAGGACCATAGGTAGAGGTGTGGGTGGTCCCGATGCATACTGCCCCACACCCGATTTAGAAAATGTTGAATTGCATCATTGCTCCAGCCAGAGAGAGTCATGCCTTCTTCCAAACTCACGTTGAAAACTAATCTGTAATGTGACGATATTAAGAGGGAAGCTTTCCAAGCTGGCTAGCTGAAGGAGATGGAGCCTGTGGGACTAGACCAGTCCTTATATGAGGCTTCCAAGAAAAGCATTTGAGCTCCTTTGTGCTTTCCTGCTTCCACTGTGTGAGGACATAGCAACAGGGCACCATCTTGGAACAGGATAGCATTTGCCAGACACGGTTCCCACCAGCACCTTGACCTCCAGCCACAACTGTGAACATGAGTTTCCGTTCTTGTAAGTTCCCCAGTCTTGAGAAATTTATTACAGCATCATAAGCAAACTATGCTACAAATTCTCATCTTAAACCAAGAAGCCATCCACCGGGTAAAAGCCTATGTTGTCCCTTAGGGGACCTCCAGATCTGCAGTAGTTTGTCTTCTCCGTGACTTATTACAGAGGCGAGGAAGCTTCCTGCGGGCCACACAGGGCTTGAAAGACCCTAAGTTTGACTCTGATGCCCACACTGAGTAATAATAATAATAATAATAATAATGTAATAATAATAACCTATTCCTCAGCTTCTCCTACCTGAGGCCCCTTTAGAGGTGACTTCAGAACTTGTTTGGGGAGTATCTTACATAGCTTTCAAAGGCCCACACAGGGAAATCTGGCTGGCTTCATCTCCAGTTTGCCTGATGGCTTCCCCGACTCTGGAAAGCTCCCTGGACTGAAGCAGCTCACTAGACAGAGGATGGAAGATGTCACTCCAAGTCAACATCTGCTCAGAGCTCGAAATGAGAAACCTGGGTGGCGACGCTGTTGGGAATATCAGATGTGCAGGGAGAGGAAGCAGATGCTGGCACAGGAAACGATGCCTGTGACTGGGGGACAGAGCAAGTCTCCACACAGGCTTTCCTGTCCTGGATGCTAAGTCTTCTTTCATGAAAGACCAAGATACTGAGGCCAGATGTGTCAGGCCAGAAGTGACTCGACGCCGGTGCTGGATTGCCATGAAGGCTGCCACTCCCCTTCGTCATCTTGGTTCGAAGCTTATCCCAGGCATGCATGGCATAGCCACACCTGATCTGAAGGGACAGAGTGGGATAGAGGTGGAGATCCCTCACCAGAACAGATGCAGGACCACAGGAGAGGGACAGCACTCAATAGCACTTCCTCAACTGTGTGGGAAAGTGGATTCCTGGTACGGCTCACAGCATTGCGAAGGAACTCGGAGAGCCGTAAATGGGCCTCCAGGATATTCTTCTCTACCTAGAGCAAAACAGCTGCCTGCCCAGCCCAGGCTGAGTGCAGAGGTGGGGAACCCACAAGTGTTGGGGCCCCAAGGAACAGACACACATACATTCACCTTCACCACTCCCGAAGCCTGGGTGCTTCGCAAGCCTGGAACTCTGAACTTTCCCCAGCCCTCAGTCATGGGCCTTGTCACTCCCACATGGGTCATGGTGGCACACGCCTGTAATCCCAGCACCCTGGAGGCTGAAGTGGGACCGCTACTGGTCTGATCTATGTATGAGTTCGGGCAGTAGATATGGTTTCTGATTCACATGTGGGCCTAGGGACACGGTATCATTTTTGCTCCAGGGCAAGCTTTAGATGTGGTGGAACTAGGTGTGGCATAGGAAATCTAATTTAAGAACCACTATCCCACGTTCTCATCCCCTGATCCCCAGGTCATGTCTCTGCGGGGAGGGATGGGGATGCAGTCCTGCACAGTATCTGCCATTCTCTGCACTGTGAGGGACAGAGAGACATCACCAGAGGAAGGTGGGAGCCAGGACGAGCCAAGACAGCTCGTCCTCAGCCCTGGTGTCTTCCTGGGTAAAATGAGAACAAGGTCATCTTGGATGGCAATTAGATAGAGCCAAGTGAAGACAGGCACACTCCCAGTGTTCTAGAGACACACACTACTGGTTATGGCAGGGTTGGTGAATTCTCCCTGCCATGCTCTAGGAAAGCCTAAGGGCTTGCTTGACAATTCTCAGCAGAAAGGCCTCCACCCATACAAAGACTGTCAACTTCACACATGTGCAAAGGCACTCACAGCTGTGCAAGACTCTCTAAATAATGACTACCACCAACTCTGCCTGTCTGTACCAGGATGTATTCCTTCATATAGCAGAGGAGGCTGGTCTCCAGTGTGAGCTGCTGGGTCAACAGGTCCCTATAGGAGCAAGGCCCAGCTAGGACCAGGACTTGAGAATCTGAGTTGCTTCTAGATTTACCCCCTGGAAATTGAGTCACCAAGGCGACAAGCCTTGCTCCGGTAGAGGTTGGGGGAGGGAGACGAGGGGGTTCTCCTGTGCTGGATAGTTTTATGTCAACTTGACACAAGCTTAAGTCATCTGAGAGGAGAGAACCTCAATGAAGAAGATGCCTTCATAAGATTAGACTGTGGGCAAGACGGTGGGGCATTTTTTAAATCAATGATTGATGTGGGAGAGCCCAGCCCATTGTGGGTGGAGCCCTGCAGGGCTGGTGGCCCTAGGTTCTATAAGAAAGCAGGAAGAGCAGTATACGATGAGCAAGCCCATAAGCAGCACCCCTCCATGGCCCCTGCATCAGCTCCTGCCTCCAGCTTCCTGTCCTGTCTGAGTTCCTGTCCTGACATCCTCTAATGATGAACAGTGATGTGGAAGTGTAAGCCAAATAAAATACCCCCCCAACTTGATTTTGGTCATGGTGTTTTGTCACAGCAATAGAGCCCCTGACTATGATGGCTCATGAAGAGGGAGAGAAAGATCGTTCCGCTGGAGGGTCTGCAAAGAGAGTGCATCAACGACTTTGCTGTTACTGTGATAAACACCATGACCAGCAGCAACTTAAACAAAAAGGAATTTATTTTAGCTGTGTCTCCAGGGAGTAGGGCCAATCCATCCTATCAGGGAAGACAGGGTGTCAATCAAAAAAAGCACAGCAGCAGGAGCAAGAAGCCGGCAGGTCACGGCCATGCTGTCAATCAAAAAAAGCGCAACAGCAAGATCAAAAGGCTGGCGTGAAGTGGAGACCTAAGGGTTCTTCGGAAAGTCAGTTGTGCTGGGTGGTGTTTTGCTGGGGTAAACATGAGAAGGAGTGGTTAGCTGAAGCAGACACAGGAGAAAGGATGTTCTGCTAAACCAAGCATGAGAAAGGCCATGTGATAGAGGGTTCTTTGCTAACAACAAGCATGTAGTGGTCCACCTTACACGCATGGCTGAGCTGCATTTGTTGGGACTGTATAGAGAAAAGCACACACACACACACACACACACACACACACACCAAAAAACTTCTGGTGGTGTGCTGCAGTTTCTTGCTGCTTCTGTGGACTTTGGCTGCTTGGCAGAGTGATGTCAGCTGAGACAGACACACGTGCTAAGGCAAGACCCGTGGACCTGTTTGGAAGGTACAAATAAGTCTAGGCAGCCAGTGACAGAGGCCGAGCTTGGCTGACTCTGCTAGGAAGTGCCACCGCTGCTGATTCGTGTCTGCTAACTCGATTCTACCGAACTGGACTGTTGGTTTATCTGTGAAGTGGTTGCTAGTGGATCGAGCTGCCTGCCACTGCTGACCTGTGAACTCAACTGTCAACCTCCAGACAACACAGACGAGAGTTGCTCCTTTCTAAGCAGGTCCACTTCCCCTGTAGCCTTTCTTCTCCACTACCTCTGCTGGGTGGTGGACTAGAAGGGAGGTTAAAGTGTTTAAGAACCATCATTAAAAATAAGGCTTGACGGGCGTGGTGGCGCACGCCTTTAATCCCAGCACTCGGGAGGCAGAGGCAGGTGGATTTTTGAGTTCGAGGCCAGCCTGGTCTACAAAGTGAGTTCCAGGACAGCCAGGGCTAGACAGAGAAACCCTGTCTCGAAAAACCAAAAAAAAAAAAAAAAAAAATAAGGCTTGAAAAGAATTAAAGTTACCCTGGCAGATCACAGTTCAGCCATACACAGAGAGGAGAGCGAGAGAACAGATGGTGGGGTGAGCACCAACCCCCCAGTGGTATACTTCCTCCAGGAAGGCTGCACCTCATAAAGTTCCATACCCTCTCCAAACACCATCCTCAGCTGGGGACTAAGTCTTCAAATCTGAGAGCCGATGGGAGCCATTTCTTGCTCAAACCACCATAGCGAGGGAGGAAGAGGCCCGCCACGCCTAAGTGGGGTGTCAGCTTGGGCATGTCAGCTCCCAGCTTCATTGGTGATCTCAGATGGCCCCAGGAACAGAAGAACCACCTGGCTAAGCCCTTTCCAATCCCTATGGAGCAGTGTGGCTGTCACTTTAAGCTATGCACTGTGGGTGGACAGCTCCAGAGAAAGATAACCCAGATAATACTCAGGACGCACAGCACTGAAAACTGTCTCCCAAGAGGACTGCTCAAAATGCTATGGTATGTCCAGGGCAAGAGAGCGCTCCATGCCCACATAAACCTACTTGGTGGCAAAGGGACACAGTCACTGAGCCACAGTGACATTTGGGGACACAATCTAGATTAGGAAGGGAGGAAGGAAGGAAGGAAGGAAGGAAGGAAGGAAGGAAGGAAGGAAAGAAGGAAGGAAGAAGGGAGGGAGGGAAGGAAGAAGGAAGGAAGGAAGAGAGGGAGGAATGAATTAAGAAAGGAAGGAGGAAGGGAAGAAGGAAGGAATGAATAAAGGAAGGAAGAAAGTCAGACAGACAAAGATTAAACCTCAAGTATGCACTAGAGAGATTAAAGCGTAAGGCGTCTTCCCTATCTTCACATGATTCAGTGGTTTTTATGAAAATAACAGTAGGGCCAGAGAGATGGCTCAGCCCTTAAAGGCTAGGCTCACCAACCAAAACCAACAGCAATCCCTTCTTACTCAAGCTGGTCAAGAAAGTGCCAGACAGGAAGACAGGTTCCAAGCCTACACGGCAAAGTGAGCATGTCGTGCCTCAGAAGACAAGTGTAGCCGATTCTGATAGACTTCTCTCTAAAGACAGCCACACAGCCAGTGGACACAGGGAAGAGGTTCTTTTGCACTCACTGTCAGGGAAAAGTGGAAGAAAAGGAAAAGGAAACTCAAGTGGGTAAAGGTGCTTGCTGACAAACCTGACAACCAGACGACCAGAGTTCAAAGCCCAGACCCACAGGGAAGAGAGAGGAGTCACAGTCCTGGCAAACTGACAGACAAATGCAAAAGATACAAAGGACAGGGGAGGTGTTCAGTCAGCAAAATGTTTGTATTGCAAGCTGAGGACCCAAGTTCAAATCCCCAGCACCTATTTTAGAGACTGAGCATGGCAGTGCTTGGAAGGAGGAGACAGGAGGATCCCTGTGTTTTAGTGAGCAGCCAACCTAGCTGAATTGGTGAGCACTGGGGTCAGTGAGAAATGCTGTCTCAAATAATAAGGCGGGCTGTATTCCTGAAGATGGCACTCGATTTCAAATTCTGGCCTCCAAACATGAGCACATGAACCATCCCCATACATGAACCAGGGGAACATTTGTACACACTCTCTCTGTCTCACACAAATCCAGCTAGGGCTGGGATTCTGTGCTCCCTTCTCTTTGTCATATTGTAACTTTTTTTTTCTGGCTTGAGTTTGAACAGATCTTTGCACTCTGTCACACCTACTGTGCGTCGTATGCACAGCAGCCCCACCTGCTGTCACACCTGCTGTGTGTCATATGTACAGCAGCCCTGCTGTGTCCAGAAGACAATGTTCCTATGTAGTCAACCACCACCTCTGGCTCTTACACTCCTTCTGCCATGATCCCTGAGTCTAGGAAGCGTGTGTGTGTGTGTGTGTGTGTGTGTGTCACAGAACCGCCCCATTTAAGGCTGAGCACTGAATAGTCTCTTATTCTCTGCACTCTGACGAGTTGTGGGTCTCTGTGTTAATCTCCATCTACTGCAACAAGAAGCTTTTCTGGTGAGGGCTGAGATGCTCTATCTTTTTAAATGTATAAAACTCAAGGGTGAGGGTGTACGCACAGCGCCCCTGCAGGAGTAACTTCCTGAAGTTTGCAGCCTGCTTGTGTACTCTTTGGAATCTAGAAGGTGAAAACCTTAACTCGTCTGAGGTTGTCCTCTGGCCTGCATGGTAGCATGTGCATGTGTGTACACACACACACACACACACACACACACACACACACACACACACACACACACAGCATCAAGACACAGAAGGTCACCTTCTTCCCTCCAGAAACCCAGACTTCCCTAGAGCCCTGCTTCGTATGGTGTGAACCTGGGCTGACCCTGATGCACACACTGGGATGTGAATAATTAACCACCTGGCTGTGGACTGCAAGCTGCAGGGTCCCGGGCACCTCCTCCCAAGGAAACCTGTGAACTGCAGAAACCTAACCCTGGAGGGGAAGTGGGTGGAGCCGCCCTACACACACACACACACACACACACACACACACACACACATCAGGACTCTCAACACACCCTCCCCTGGAAAGTTCTACCACCATGGAAAGTGGGTATTTTAAATCTCCAGTGTGGGAGGGTAGAGAGTCCTGTCTGGGACTTCTGACTAGTCTGAGGCTATTTCTAGTCTGCAAACCCCAGGAGCCTCCAGCCATGCCCTTGGGGATGCCCACATGTCCTCATATCAAGACTACCAAGGACAGTCTTTTTCTTGCAAGGAAAAAAAAAGATCCAAGGGCCCCTCTGAAAAGTCTGAGAGCAATCAACCTCAAGAGAAGGCCTGTTTCAGAACCCAGACCCCACCTTGGGGAACATACCTATTTGATTCCTGCCAGAGGGTCCAGCACCCAGGGTCTTGAGGGCCCAGGACCTTGAATCCCTGCAAGACATCTGAGTTGCAGCTGAGAATGGGAAGTGTGTGTATCAGTGCTGCTGATGGTGGCTGCAAAGGATGGAGAATCTGGGTGGTTGCCACACTCTTATAGAGATACCACTAATAGTGTTCTCAAAGTCACACATGGTGGTGTAGGCCTACAATCCCGACTACTAGGACAATTTCAAGTTCAAGGCCAGCCTGTGCAATTTGGGTAGAGTCTACCTCAAAATGAAAATTAAAGGGGGGTGGAGATTGGGTTGTGTGGGGAGGACATTGCTCTGTCGTAGAGTACATAACAGACTCCAGGCTCTGAATGCAAGCTTCAGAATTGAGAGGGGGTTCCCCAATATCATAGCATGAGACTTATCTGGAGCTACTCCAGGGACCCTCAGGCACAGTGTACCACCTTCAGGGACCCTCAGCAAAGCTCACCACTTGTAGAGTCTCTCAGACATAGCCCACCACCTGCAGGGACCCTCAGGCATAGCTTGCCACTTACAGGGTCCAAAGTCACCACAGAGTCATCCTTAGTAAAAGGAAGACGGTGGAGAGTCAGACATCAACATGAAGTGATGTTGGCGGAGCACCTCAACCAAGAAAAGAGGCCACTCGGAGAAGCCAGAAAGGGCTAGGAACTGAGCCCCCCCATACACACAGTGGAAGCCAGAAAAGGCTAGGAACTGAGCCCCCCACCCACCCACACACACCACCACAATCCAATTCAGACACCTAATGTCTTCCTCTGTAATATCTATGCCATTTTAGTTTTTGCAATCGGGTCTCTCTGTGAACTTGGAGCCTCATGTTCAGGGTTGGCCAGAGCAGCTAGCCAGCAAGAGCACCAGGATCCACCTGGCTCTGCCCTCCACAGTAGGATTATGGATTCACATCGCTGTGCCCTGCCTTTAAAACGGAACAAACAAACAACAAAGAAGCAGAGTCTCTCTGTGTAGCCCACGCTGGCCTCAAGTTCAGAGATCCGCCTACCTCTGCCCACTGAATGCTGCCATCAAAGGTGTGTCGACTTGCCCAGCACGTCCTAGCTTTCCTGTGGTGTGTGATGAGCGTCCAGATCCAGGACTTTATTGCTTATGCATCGAGGACTTTATCCACTAAGCCATCTCCTCAGCCCTAGAGTTTGTTTTTTAAGCCATTAAATGTGTGGTCCCTTGTTACAGCACCCTGCCTAGCATCAGCATCAGGGAGCAGCACCTCCCCTGCCATACCTGTGCCGGAGCTAGGGACAAAGGCAGCCAGAATGGGGTCTATGGACCAGAGGCCAGCACAGCGAGACACAAATTGGGGAAACAAAATGCTAACAAAGTGTCTCGAAGAAAAGATCTATGAAAGAGCAAAGGAAAAGAATGAGACCCGGGGGAAGGGGAGGAGGAGGCTCAAGGGGACACTCCAGCAGGGTAAGAGAAGACAGAGCAGAACCAGTATAGACCAGTATAGACAAGAGGGCTTGCACAAGTGTTTCTGATGGAAAGGGGCCAGAGAGGGCCATGTATGAGACCAGTGAGGAGAGGGTGCAGGAGGCTGTGCGTGCACAGGTGGCTGGGGCCACGGCCTGCAGGCCTCTGGCCACTGTAAGCCAGGTGCTGAGCACTAGAGAATAGAGAGCACCTCAGGGGTGCTTGCTGCTTATCCCCTCACCCCCCACACCTTCCACACCTTCATTCTGCTGGGCATAATGGGGAGGGGGGAGGGAGAGAGAAGGAGGGAGAGGGGCAGGGAACCAAACGAACAAGCATTCCCCTGGCTAGCATGATGTCATGTGGGTAGAGCCCTCATGAGTCAGGAGAGAATTGGATGGTGTACCTGGAGCCAGCCCAGCACGCACACTCCAGGCTCAGGGAGGCCCAGGAGGCAGATCAAAGTCCTGAGGCCAAGTTGGCCCTGCAGGGTTGGGTCACCAGGCGCCTAGAGCTGCCCACCTCAGTGTTAGGAAATACCCTGGTTTTCCAACGAGGACCTAAATGGTCCTGGCGTCCCCGAGACTGGCCGATGAAGTCAGAGAGGCCGATGCTTTTTATAAACCACTTTCTGGAGGCCTTATATGTCCAGGAAGACCAAAATTAAGTCGTTTGGGAGAAAGGTGGAAAAACAGATGAAAAGCCACAACACCTCCTACCACAGACTGAGCTGGGGCCACCCACGGCCTTCCCACCCACCCCAGGACTGGCAGGCTGCCCACTGAGGAAGCCCACCAGGCATTCGAGGAGGGCGCGGGACATCCTGCACAGCGACCAGAAGAAGGGTTGTGCTGCTACGTGCAGGAAACAAGCGGCCATTCATGCCCAAGGGCTTCAAGAGCTTGTCTGCAAAAAGATGGGTTTGGAACGTATCAGGGTTGCCAAAGGGTGCCTCGTTAGCAGAGGGCCAAAGGCTAACAGGCTTTGCAGTAAAACAAGCATGCTGACCTTCAAAGAGGTCATACTGCACATGCGTGCATTAAAGACTCTGAGGGGTATCAAGGTGGCTCAACGGTTCAAGGGGCTTGCCACCAAGCATGGCATGGACCCCCAGGACACACACCGAGTTCTTCAGATTATCCTCTGGTCACACACATACAAACACACCCAACAAATACATAAATACACAAAATGAATATTATGTAAACAAATGAAAGAAAAAGAGAGAAAGTCTGTCTCCGAATTTCACAAGTGTCTCCAGTCATGGATTGGATTCCCTGGGACCTTTGCCCACTGGTCATACTCTGAGCTCGTTGGAAGCTCACTCCCAACTCCCAGGATGATCACAGTGAGACTCTGGGTACCTCCTCCCACCTCCTGCAGGGACCCTGGCAGGTGCTGTAGACTTGGAAACTGGGGACAGGGCGGGCTGCCCTCCTACTCCCCTTGGTGAGATCCACTTGGACACAGGGCAAGGACTGAGCCACACTGTTCATCCGGTGACACATCAAACACAGTGAGACAGCGACACCTTGGGACACCACCCCCCCAAAAAAACTGTGGGGAGCCCTGTAGAGCCTCTGAGTCAGCTTAGTGTCCTCTTGATGGACCCCTGACTGCTGCTGGTGGTGCAAAGGCAGATCTTTCCAGACTGGCGCTGGTCGCCCGCATTTCCTGCTCCAGCCTGAATGAGACAGGGCACGGAAACCTCACTCTCATCACGAACACTCACGGCATCGACACGCCAACACGGACAGCTTTCCCACCGCGTCACCTTTCCAACCTTAAGAGAAAAGAGATCCACAGACTGATTTAAGATTCCAAAACCCAGAGACCAAAAGAGGAAGGGAGACTGGTATAGCAAGAAAATGAACTTGACGTCGGCAGCGCATGGAGCTGCAGACAGAAGCAAGGGATGCCATGCCTGTGGAAGGCAGGCTGTGCCCTGCCCCAAGTCCATTTACCTTCAGGCTTATCTCACCCGCACAGACAGAAGCTCCCAGTGTTCAGAGTGTGAGCTGAGGCTGTTGAGAGAGCAAACCTTACTTTTGCAAATCAACACCCCTCTGTACAGCCCAAACCACGGGGGGCACAGGCCAATAAACAACTGATTTATGCAAATGAGATCAAGTAATCAGATTAAGTCAGGAACACGTGGACATGTAGGGGTATCAAAACCACCTCAGAGAGCTAAAGAGATGAACCGGTTGGTAAAGTTGCCTTGTGGAAGCACCAGGATCTATGCTCAACTCCCCAGCACCTATGCACAAGCTGAGGTGTGCTCCTGTAATACCAGCACTGAGGAGATAAAGACAGGCAGGTCCCCGGGGCTCACTAGCTGCCCAGGCCAGCCTACATAGTGAACCACAAGCGAATGAAAAAAATTCATGTCAACATACAAAAAACAAGGGGCTGGGGAGATGGCTCAGCGGTTAAGAGTACTGACTACTCTTCCAGAGGTCCTGAGTTCAATTCCCACCCACCCCATGGTGGCTCACAACCATCCGTGACAAGATCTGATGCCCTCTTCTGGTGTGTCTGAAGACAGCAACAGTGTACTCACTGTCTTAGTCAGGGTTTCTATTCCTGCACAAACATCATGACCAAGAAGCAAGTTGGGGAGGAAAGGGTTTATTCGGCTTACACTTCCATACTGCTGTTCATCACCAAAGGAAGTCAGGACTGGAACTCAAGCAGGAGCTGATGCAGAAGCCATGGAGGGATGTTCTTTACTGGCTTTCCTCCCCTGGCTTGCTCAGCNCAGCAAGTGATACACCTGCCTCACCTGAACCATGCAAAGTGAGGGAGACCTGGGCCAGGGAGACGGCGCAGCAGGTAACTGCATTTGTCTCCAAGCTTAATTACCAGGTATAAAGACCACAGTACCCTCAGTGGCTTAAGGTACTTGCCACCAAGCATAATGACCTAAGTCTGACCCTCCACGGTAGGAGAGAACTATGCCCAGAGGCCACAAGGAACACTGTTTACTAGCCTGTGGCATTTCAGAAATGTGGTGACCAGGGCAAGTCTGGAAAGATCCGTCTCTAGGCCACCAGCCGCAGACAGAGGTCCATCAAGAGGACACGGAGCTGACTCAGAGGCTCCACAGGGCTCCCCACAGTTTCGGGGGGGGGGTGTCCCAAGGTGTCACTGTCTTACTGTGATGATGTTTGATGTGTCACCGGATCAACAGTGTGGCTCAGTCCTTGCCCTGTGTCCAATCTCACCAAGGGGCGGGGGTTGGGGGAGAGCAGACAGACACACCCCCACTCCAGTCTCCAAGTCTACAGTACCAGCCAGTGGCTTAAGTGTGCTCCCACCGAGGAAACTGATGCAGCTTTCAAATATTATCAATAAACTCTGACACTTGACAAGATAAACCCGCACTGCTCTGTTATGGACAGTGTGCCTGTGACCAAGCTTGAGATCCTCCACAGCTAAGGTACCTGCTAGGTGTCGAGAGCCAGGCCAGACCCCGAGTACCCTGTGAACGAGGCTCTTGGGTTAGAACTGAGGGTCTGGATTCTTCTCTAATCTGGGTGGGATTCTGTGAGCAGGTAGATTCGGGCACTGTAGACAGTGGGAGCCTAGTGGCAAAGCAGGATTGGGAGACATGGACAAGCTGAGGGGAGGTTGGCCTTAAGGCACAGCTCTGGTACCTCCACAGGGGCTTGTCCCAAAGGCTGGCATGTCTGGACCTTCCCACCTGGGCACCAAGGCCCCCGGGCTCTCACTGTTGGCTCTTTGTGAACTGTAATCCGTGCCCCACCAGGGCCACTCTGCCCCTCCAGACAAGTCCACTGGCTATTCTGTTTCCACACCTAGGTGCTACAAGGTGTGCCAGAGTCTGGAGAGGCCACTGACCATCAGCTACCCCCAAAAAGGGTCAAAAAACCACAGTACCAAAGCTAGGAACCCTGCCTGAAATGATGTCCCATGGAGGTGTAAATACTACAAGAAGGGAATGCAACTTTGTCTACGAACTGCCACCCCAGGCAGGGGAGTAACCACACCTATCCCCTGGGGACCCTGCCCAACCCCATCCTCCCCTCCCGGCCTCGGACCCTATATTTGTATAGGTCCATTCTAGAAATCTTCCACAAACCCTTATTTCAGGGCTGGGAAGATGGCTTTTAGGAGAGTGCTAGGGACCCAGCTCAGGTCCTTAAGCTTTCAGGGCAAGCCAGGCAAGGACATGTACCTAAAACTCCAGTGCTAAGGCTGTGGGGACTCGAGGGCCCCTGGGTCTTACTGGCCAGGCAGATTAGCCAAACTGCAGATTCGGTGAGAGACTCTATCTCAGAAATGAAAGTGGGGACTAACTGAGGGAGACACTGGTTTATGTTCTCTGGTTTATGTTCGCGCACGCACACAGACACGCCACACACGTGCACAACCACACACAGACAGGCCACATACATGCACACACACACAGAGACACACATGCATGCACACACACACACACACACACACACGATCTCACATACACACACGCTCTCACACACACAGGTATATACAGCACACACACTCTCATGAGCTCGAGTGCGCGCACAAATGCATGCACACACACTTCACAGTTGGCCTGGAGAAACCTCAACCTGAGGCCAGGGCCCCGCAGGCTTTCCTCACTAGCAGCTTCGCTTGGTCAGCAGTGGCTGCATCTCTCTCCTCACAGAGCTGCACTGCGGACTGCAGGAAGCAGTGCTGTGATCCATTAGTCAGCCCAAGAGAAAGAAGGGGGCACCCATGGGAGTGGCAGTAGGAAGAGGATGGAAGAAACCGGAGTTTGAAGAAGCCTCGGACGCTCGCTGCTTCTGACCCAGGTTTAGGACAGCGGAGGCCTTTGTGGAAATGGTGGGTCGCTTGGAAACAACCTGTTTCCCCAGTCCTCACAGCATTAGTGTCTGAGAAGGCATTTGTTATCCCGCCTACAGCTGACCGTGTACAAGCAAAGTGAAAAATATCGATTCTCGTTGCTTCCTGCCAAGAAGGCTAAAGCACTTACAGGCCCTGATATGAAACGCATATGTTAATACATTTGGAAAAATAGGTTCCTATAGGCAAGCAGAGGTCCCAGTCCAAGAACGGAGTGCTTTCGGAATTAAGGTGTCTGATCAACTTCAACTTATCCAGACAGACCAGATCCTACAGCCCACTGTCCCCAGATCCTACAGCCCACTGTCCCCAGATCCTACAGCCCACTGTCCCCAGATCCTACAGCCCGCTGTCCCCAGATCCTACAGCCCACTGTCCCCAGATCCTACAGCCCACTGTCCCCAGATCCTACAGCCCACTGTCCCCAGATGCAGTCCAACATCAAAAACTCAGGGCCCCAGCACCTGCTGCCATCCCCCATGTCAATAAGAGCCCACTGACCCCTGGACACTGGGGCGGCCCCCAGCTCTGCGTAATATAATTACAATCATCACAGCAAAGCTCTCGGAGAATCGAGCGCAGGATAATGGAAGGCAATTTTCGCTTTTTAGAAATTGAGCTCAGATGCTGAGGTAAGATTGAAAACAAGGCAGTTGGCAAGCGTGCTAGGTGGACTAACCATCCACAAGCAGATGTCCTGGCACTAGTGTATGTAGCAGGTACCTGTGAAGATGTCCCCGTGGCCCACAACACCCCCACACAAGAGGCCCTTGCCCTACAGCGTGAGTCCAGACTATTCCCACAGTAGGCATTCTCTGAGTGCCTACTGTGTGCCTTAGATTTCACTCCTGCAGAAAGCCTCTGCAGCTGCTGTTCAGAATTCACTCGGAGTTCTGAGGCTCTGCCAGGCCAGCTGCCAGTTGGCTCTGCCAACTCCACACACTCATGTATCCAGAGGTGGCTGCAGGTGGCAGACTGGGCCACCTCATAACATTGCTAGGACAAACCAGGAAGGTCCTTTGTCCTCTCTTCCTTAACTCAGTTTCCCTGGTAGAAATCTGGCTTACCTACCACCCAGTTCACAGAATTGTGTGAGAATGAACGCAGTACCCTCATTGGCTTTCATCTTGGGTCCCTTGCCTCGATTCTCTACAAAGTAGGGTAAGAGGACGCTTCTACGGGGTTTTGTAGCTACATAGGCAGAATCTGTGATCACCGCTGCTCAGGGGGACATCTGCCACTCTAGCACAGAGGCAGATCTCTGCGAGAGGAGGCAGAGAACTGTATCTCAAACTTGCAACAAAGAGCAGCCCTCCCTGTGCACAGGTCTACAACAACACTGGGCCTGACTGGGGACCCCTTCCCAAACTGACTCTGTGAAATTCAGTGCTGGATGGGGCCTGAGAAAATGAGAGCCCCCTGACAGGACTCTATCACAAGCTCCCTTATCACAGATCTGCCCTGTTACCACTGACACCCAACTGCCGCCACCCAGTGCCCATGAAGCTGGGCTGTGGGTGAATGAAGGAAGAAGGAGAGGCACACAGATCAAAACAGCCGCCAGAGCCCACCCGCTGGCCTCAGACCACAGGAAAGGAAGCCAGAGGGCACTTGGCTACAGGACACAGAACAGGACGGGCCGGCTGCCTTTCCAGAACTAACTAGATTGGACACAGTGGCTTGCCATCCTCCCTGCTGGGTGGCACTGAATGCAAGCTTTTTCCAGAGTGATCCTTGTAAATTAGTGAGGGGCCTGAGAGCAAGCAGCAGTAGGGGCTGTACCTCCCTGTCCAAGGCTTAGAACTGGGGGGCCTCAAGGAGAGGTGCCCAGGTGGTCCTAACCCGGACTTTCATGCCCCTCTCCTATGATCTTCCAAGACAGCATTGGTACTGCAGCTACACAGTGTTCGCTGCTAAGGCAACTCAAATCCCAAGCTTATGCCCCTGTGCTGAGATGTGGTGGCAAGAGGTAGAAGCCAGGGGACACAGAATGCCAGGGGACACAGAATGCCAGGGGACACAGAATGCCAGGGGACACAGAATGCCAGGGGACACAGAATGCCGACACACAGGCCTTTAGGAGCAGGAGGAAGACTGAAAACTCCTGGAAGGATCCCCACTCTCAACTAGTCTCCCCCCTTGCCCCCATGCCAGTGAGATGGACAGTCATGGCCTGAACATGAGTAGGTTTCTGTCCTGTGAGGAGAACAGTCTGCAAGGGGACAGACAAGCCATTGATAACAAGGGCTGAAGCAAGAATGGCTCACATTTTACTTATCTGACACGAGAGTCAGCCAACATGGCAGCCGCCTGCTCCAAGCCTGGCACCTGGAACACATGGGCGACCTCAAGAAATGTCAGCACACAGCTCAGCCCACCCGCACTGGCGGCTTTATCGGATCTTTGATCAACCTAACTGATAATAATGCATAGACGTAGTAGAGAATGTCACTGATGTCTCTGTGGCTCAGGGTGCAAGTGGTGCAGGGTGGGTGAGCCTCAGAGACCTGGGTTCAAGTCCTCCCTCTGCCACTTCCTGACCATGGGACCTCAGCTGAGTCACCCCGTCTGTGGAAGGGGGATAACACTAAAGAGGCCCGTTGTGGTGGCAGAATACCCACCATGTTACTGCAAACAGATAATCCCAAAATAGGAGGTGTCCCAACCCTGGTGCTAGTGATGTCTCTGTGCTATGCCTGAACGTGGTTATATATAATGTGGTTATATGCCTTCCCATAGTATGCTTATCAAATCCTGAGCCTGCACCCAACATGATGTCCACCTGAAAGACCCCACAGAGGACAGGGTGAGGTGAGGTGGCACCTGAGGGGCCACCTTGAGACCACTGTGGGATATGGAGACCAGATACCCTTTCTCTTGCACTCGGCCCTAGCAAAGCTCTGCAGCAAAGCCCTGCGGTCCTCCATGTATGTCCCGAGGAGCGGAGTCATGGCCTCTCCTGGTGTGGATAAGAGGTCATCCTCTACCTGCTCACCCTGGGATAGAGGGGGAAAAGGCAGATGCCTCAGAGGGTGGATGCAGCGGGCTACACTCAGAGGGAAGAGCTGTGGGCAGCTGTGTAGCTGTTCTTGCAGCAGGAGCACTCTGGATGGGAGACCTCCTCTAAGTGAGGAGTAAAAGCCAGATGTCCTGGAGGAGACACCCACCACCTACAGGCACTCAGGAACAGGAAGGGCTGGACTGGGGTTAAGAAGGGAGCCGGTAAGTCACCCCTTTGGCCTCCTCTGCTTGTGAATATCTCTCTGGAAGGACAGACAGAAACAGCCCTCTCTCCTTCACAGTGACTCGGGTTGATGTTGATCCAAATCCTGGCATTAGAAAGGCTGAGGTCACCGTCCTGGCAGCCAAAGACCCTGGGATGAAGCAGGGGACATTTTTCAACCAGCTGCAGACAACATCTTGACCTTGGGGGTGACAGGGCTGGCCTCCTGGGGCTCCTGGTGCAAACACAGCCCCCCAGTGCAGGAGGGGCACACCTGGAGGCTCCCAGGAAGAGCACAGGTTGGGATGGAATGCCTACTCTAACCCACCAGCCTGCAGAAACAAGCACGGGGCATGGAAGTTGGTTGGTCCAGCCTCAGGCTCAGAGTCCAGGAAGTAAGGCTAAGCTCCTGATCCTCCTGTATCAACCCCAGCAAAGCCTGCAGAATGAAGCCGCCATCTCCAGGCCCATCTCTGAGCGCTGGCTCCCCCACAGATAGCCAAGGGCGTCTTGGGCATCCCTCTCCCGCCTTTCCAGCTATCTGGGGCTTGGCTTGAGGCAGGGACAGACCGTGGAACGCCTCCAACTCCAAGAGATCAAGAGGACTTGGTGGAAAGTGACTCCCACAGGGGAGAGCTGCTGAGGCCAGCCCACAGCTGGCTGATCCCAGCACCCCTGGAGGGTCCCTGGAGCCTGCCAGGAAGCCAGATGTCCAGGCCCTAAGCAGCTGGGTGGCTTGGGGCAGCAGAGCTACATTCTCTAAGCACAGATCCCAGGGAGGTGGCAGAACTGGGGGGCTTGGGGGAGGGGTAGACACTGGGCTCCTTAAAGGACCAGGCGAGCAGGAGGGGTGTAATGGAACATGCACAGCTGGGAACACGCAAAGGAGCCATGCATCTGGCTCAGGCCTGTGTCCTCTCTGCTTAAAGTATACAAGTATTCAGAAGCCAGGAGAGAAAGGCAGCTCTGTGGAAGTCTGATGCTAAGAACGCTCTCCCTCCTACAGTGAGAGAGACCCTTACTGAGCACGGCTAGTGAGCATTTACCGTGGAAAATATTCTCTAAAAACCTTCTCCATAACCCTGGGAGGAAGACGCCGTGATCATTCCTTCTCAGAGGAGAAACTGAGTCTCCAAGGCCATGGCCACTCTAGCAGGATCTGAATCCATGTTCTTAAAGCTGGGTTGGCCTGCCCCCCATGCCTCCAGAGAAGCACCCAGGTTCAAAAGCAACTAAGAAAAAAACCTTAGGGCTGGAAAGATGGCCCAGCAGTTAAGAGCACTGACTGCTCTTCCAAAGGTCATGAGTTCAAATCCCAGCAACCACATGGTGGCTCACAACCATCTGTAATGAGATCTGATGCCCTCTTCTGATGTGTCTGAAGACAGCTACAGTGTACTTATATATAATAAATAAATAAATCTTTTTTAAAAGAAAAAGAAAAAGAAAAGAACCCTAAGTAAGGAAGCAAAGCTCAAGCGAAGCTTAGCTCAAAGCTCGTTCACTCCTGGAGAAGGGTCTCGGCGCTTAGCTGAGAGCTCGTTCACTCCTGGAGAAGGGTCTCGGCGCTTCTGCCTTGGGGCTTGGGAAGAACACCTACTAGCCCACTATTCCCGCCTTCCTGCTGTCAATCAACTCTTCTCCCTCAAGGCCACTTCCAGCTGCTCTGTGTCCCCCTCCGTCCCCCTCCTGGCTCTGCCTTGAGCCCCGCCCCCAGAGGCAGGCCCTCAGCAGTAAGCCACGAGGACACCAGCACATCAGGGAGCTGAAGACTTCTATTCCACATGTCCCTCTGTCAACTAGAATCCATACCTCCTCATCGCCCAGAAATGGCAGAACCCATCACGTGATCTCGGGAGCAGAGAGAAGACGCACAAAGCCTTATCTTTTCCTCAAGGCCTGAGTGTAGAAAACTCATCCCGTTCCAGAAGCGACTGGTCTCTCCATGCTGCCTCCTGTGATCATAGGACCCTTGCTATGTCCTCTATTGACAGAGCTTCTGTTACTCGAACACCCTAAGGACATCGGTGGCCACAATATAGGTACCTGTCATGCCACAGATCCCAGCCATTCGCTTCTCTCTTCACTGGTCCTGAGTTCACCTCTTCCTACTACGAGTAGAATTGTACCAAAAAGGAGACCTGTCAGCAGAATTATCCTCACTAAGAACTAATGTCTTAGGGCTGGAGAGAGATGGCTCAGCAGTTAAGAGCACTGACTGCTCTTCCAGTGACCTGAGTTCAATTCCCAGCAACCACTTAGTGGCTCACAACCATCTGTAATGGGATCTGATGCCCTTCTTCTGGTGTGTCTGAAGACGGCTACAGTGTACTCACATATATAAAATAAATAAATAAA
>CACVCL010034547.1:0-33876 GCA_902729485.2 Mus minutoides
CTTCACAAGTTTCCAAGCTGATCAGACACACTGCAGCAAGACACATCCTTCAGTTTGCTTCCCTTAAAGTTTTCTTTTGAGGACGGGAGAATGGGGACGGTTCCAGATAGGGTTTCTCTGTGTAGCGTTTGCTGTCATGGGTAGACCAAGGCTGGCCTCGAACTCAGAGATCTGCCTGCCTCTGCCTCCCAAGCACTGGGATTAAAGGTGTGGCATTAAAGGTGTGTGCCACCATCGCACGCCTTCTTTCTCTTAAGAATTTGCAAGAGAAAAACTTGCCACCTGTTCTGAGTTGGGCATGTTGAGGAAGATAAAAAGTCCAGGGGAATCATTGTAACAGTGGTAGCAGAGTAAGGACAATGGGGGAAGGTCTCTTTTTGTTGGCATCTTTAGTTTTTCCTAGCACCACTCTCTGAGAGTAAGACACCTCTCAGGTTTAAGTGCTCCTCACGGTTGTTGATTATGTAGTAATAGCAGGCACCAGCAAGCAGTCAATGCCATACTCTTTGAGAACTGCTCTAAGATGTGGCACTTTCTGAGTCAGTCAGGAGTATGAGGGAAATGCTGCGACTAATCCATGTGTTTAGAAAGCCCTGCATTAGATAAGGCTAAGGGAAGAAGATGGTGCCCTCCCTCGGGAGGCGGGAGGTTCAGAGAGAGGAGTATGTAGTAGACAGTACCCCAAGTGAGCTCTCCTTACCCAACAACTGTATTGTGAGAACAAAGGATGGGGATACGTTGGAGAACTTTGACTGCCAGACTGAGACTTGACAATATGGAAGCCATTTAGAACTCTTCAGATTGCCAGGCTTCAGTCTAAGGGAATAAAATACACAAGGCTGAGCATTTAGATCAGAAAAGTTTCCCTATTCTTGCCCGTGAAAAGCCGAGAGGGTAGACACTTAGCTCAGCCTTTTCTGTGTCTGTAGAACCTACTGCAAATCAAATACATGGCGCACCATCAAAAAAGTTAAATAGTTTGCCAAGTTACCAGTTGGTTGTGACTTTAGTTGTCCCTTTTAGGTTTGTTACATTGGTGTGGTAGATGTCAGTGAGTGTAGACCGTGGTGATTTCAGGGAGTCTTAGTGAAAAATGCCGGTGATTTAGCAGTGTGAATTATCTTTCAGGCCATACCTCCCTTTGAATTTGCTTTCAAAGATGAGCGCATATCTCTTACCATTGTGGATGCTGTCATCAGTCCACCCACAGTGCCCAAAGGGACCATCTGCAAAGAGCTCAACGTTTATCCAGCTGAGTGCCGTGGCCGAAAGAGCACCTACCGAGGGAGGCTGACGGTGAGCATTAGTGGCATAGTGGCTGTCCCTACACACTTCCTGAGACTAGGGATGGTGTCACTGAAGTGATTGATTGTATCTTCATCTGAAGGGATTGTGTGTCATCCAAAACATGAAGTCACATCCCTGTGGCCTCTTCCTCCTTTTAACATACTCATTTGTGAGGCTGGGGAGATGGCTCAGTGGTTAGGAGCACTGCCTTTTCTTCTAGAGGATCAGGGTTTGGTTCCCAGTACCATATGTTGGCTCACAGCTGCCGGTAACTCCAGTCCCAGCAGATATAATACTCTCTTCTGGTTCCACTGGCACAGACACACATCTGGTACATAGACATAGATGCAGGCAAAGCATTCATACACAAAATAAAGACAAATACGGCTAAAATTTTATTTAAATATTTATTCTTGCAGGTCATGATTTTTTTTTCTTTTATTCGAATGTAGGCTGATATCAGCTGGGCTGTGAATGGAGTCCCCAAAGGGATCATTAAACAGTCTCTTGGCTATGTTCCCATCATGGTGAAGTCCAAGCTTTGCAACTTATACAACCTTCCTCCTCAAGCCCTCATTGAGCACCATGAGGAGGCCGAGGTGAGTGCAGGGATCGAGGCTGTGGGGCAGCAGCGAAGGTGAGGAAACGGGAGGCTGGACCACTGGTGTCATCGTGTCTGTACTGTGCATGACTCTTACCACAGTCTGTTGAGGCCGCGTTGAGCCTTTGCGTGTGTGAAACTTAAGTCTGCCACTGAGCTACACTCCCAATCCAAATCTCTTTGACTGCCTTCCTTCCATTCTTTTTATTTCTGGGAGGTGAGATGGGATGGGTTTTGCTGTAGAGCCTGAACACTCACTGTGTAGCTCAACTCACAGAGATCCACTTTAACTTGCACCTCCACCCCACCCCGGGATTAAAGTTGTATACCCTCAAGCCTGGCTATGTCATTATTGTGGGTGGGCAAGGGCCGTGGGGAGTCACTTTAGTCGCTTGGTATCCTCTGACCATATGTAGAGGTCAGAGGACAACAAGCCAGGTGTTGGTCAGGGCTTGGACTCAGGTCGTCATGCTCCACAGCAAATTCCTTTGCCTGCTGGTCCTAGGTTTCCAAGTTATCCATAGACATATTTACATGAATACTGAACCACAGAAGCATTGTAGGAGCTGCCTGTAAAGCTCCCTGAGCTTACTGGGTGGTTCCTGTACACTTTCCTCTGTTTCTTTAGCTGTGAAGGTAGCTGTGGGCTATTGAGGTGAAGTAAGGAGGATGCACAGACTCTGCATATTCCAAAGGGGACTGTCAGGCCTTGGGAAGAAGGTGTGGGTGTCAAATCAGGATGTGACACTCAGCCACCCTGTTTATCAGTTGTGGGGCTTTGGAGTATTTAAGTCACCCCAAGCCTCCTCGTCCTCTAGTGAAGCAAGCATACCTATCATTAGGAGAGCCATGTGCCTCGTTCACACAGCTGTTTGATAGCAGACCGTTAGTATATACTCTTTTTTTTTTATCATTAAATTTTCCTATATTTGTCTGGTCTGGATTTGTAGTTAGCAGAGCTCTCGTGCAGTCAACCTCTTTCTTTGTCATTATTTTCTTAGCTTACCCGGGAGCCCATTTGGAAGCAAAAGTGGGTAGTATTTTGTTTGTTTGTTTTTAGTTTTTTGAGACAGGGTTTCTCTGTGTAGCCCTGGCTGTCCTGGAATTCACTTTGTAGACCAGGCTGGCCTCAAACTCAGAAAACTGCCTGCCTCTGCCTCCCGAGTGCTGGCACCACGCCCGGCGTGGTTAGTATTTTTATCTTTAGATTTTTGGAGCAAGTTTTATTTGTTTAAATTGGGAATTGAAATAATTTGGGACAGAAAGAAAAGTGTGACTGGGCTGTCTGGTTGGAAGGGATGGCCCTCTTTTCCTGACAGCCTGTTCTCTGTGTCTGTTGGATCACACTTGTGTATTTGACAAGACTTACCCTGGAGCTTGTTCTGTTTCCAGAGCCCGGTGGGTGCCTCTTCTGAGGGTTGCGCTTTGGTGGCGAGAAATAGCTGTGTCTAGTTGTCTAACAGCTGACAACCATGTCTTTGGCAGGAAATGGGTGGCTATTTTATAATCAATGGCATAGAAAAAGTCATCCGCATGTTGATTATGCCCCGGAGAAATTTCCCCATCGCAATGGTGAGGCCGAAATGGAAAAGCAGAGGATTTGGCTACACTCAGTTTGGTGAGTCTTAGTGAATGTCGGAATGTTGTTTTAGACAACCTGAAAACCATTAACAACTCTACAAAATAGTTATTGTGCTTTCCTTACATTATTTTTGGTTTTCTATTGAGCACTTCTGTGAGGTTCAGGGTGGAGGCTGGGGGAAGTGTTGATCAATGTGTAATGTCCAAGTTACAGGCTAAGGACGGGCTGGGAAGTGGCTCGGAAGGAAAGCCTGGGGAATTTAGTTTGGGTCCCCATCACCCACATTTAAAAACAACAGAGGGGCGTAGCAGTGCTCATCTCTGATCCTAGCACTGGAAAGGAGGGGACAGGAGCCCCAGGCAGGGGCTACAGCTAGTTTAGCCAAGGTAGAAAGTTCCAGGGTTCAGTGAAAGACCCTGTCTCAAAAAAGCAAAGCGGAGAAGCGAGTGAGGAAGACACCTGGTTGCCTGTTGTCTCTGGTCTCTGCCTGTGCCCGCATGGGAGAGTAACAGCCCCCCACATGTGAATGAACACACACATACTTAAATACAATCTAGTACTAGTGTACAGCACTGTGGCTGTAGTTAATGATACTGTTTTGCTTATTTGAAATTTAAAAATGGAGATTTTTAAGTGTCTGGATCCCACATGTACAGATATGCTCAATTGGTGACTATATGTGGTAATTGATGTTTTAATCAGTTTGATTATGGCCATTGCTATGCATGTTTCTCAGCTAGCAAGGGTCTGTCTTCATAAGCCTGGAGTAAACTAAAAGTGGTGTGCATTAAAAATGCATTAAAGGGGCTGGGGAGAGCAGTTTCAGAGCTTGTAATCTTCAGAGAACCTGAGTTCAATTCACAGCATCTATGTTAGACAGCGTGCATGCTTTCTCTCTCTCTCTCTCTCTCTCTCTCTCTCTCTCTCTCTCTCTTTATTTATTTATCTATTTATCTATTTATTTATTTATTTTAAAATGTGCTTAGAGCCAGGCATGGTGGGACACACCTTTAATCCCAGCCTTAGGGAGGCAGAAGCAGGTGGATCTCTGAGTTCAAGGCCAGCCTGGTCTACATTGTGAGTTCTAAGACAGGACCATTAATGTTATATAATCAACCCTATCTCAGAGGGTAGGGGGAGATAGTCCCTCCTTAGAGGCAGGGACTGGTTTGGTGGTAGTTTGTCTGACCTGCAGAAGTTTCTGGGTTCATTACTTTGACACAGCACACATAATAATGCACTCAGTACACTGACCTGCACACATAGTAGCTTAGCTTGGCAAGCCCAGATGTGCTCAGAACAGTTATTAATACAGCAGCATTCACTTTGGAAAACTCACCTAAAGCAAGCCTGTTTTATGAGCGAGTGTCGATCCTCTTGTGTTCGCACACAGATTGGCTTTTTTGTACATGTGGCGAGCCTGTGTAAACACTGGCGACCTCAGACCCTGAAGAGTGTCAGTTGGTTTTCTTCTCCATCTTTGGGCTGGTTGGAAGCTGTGGCTCAGCGCTACTGTCCAGCATCCTGAGAAAATACACAGCATTGGTAGCCTAGGAGCAGGTCTCAGTTCAGAAGTGAAATGCGGTTTCTCCTGAGAGGACGTGGCCTATGCACCATGGTGAAGCTGAAAGGTTGCAAGTAGATTACGGTTAGTTGGCACCATTGTATATGTGTATAAGTTGGCGCCCGTTCTATATGTGCATCAAATTTCTTTACTATATATATGCTGTTTACTAAGAAAACTTGAGATATACCCAGAAAGTGATTTCATAATGAAAATCCTTTGTATATTTTTAATCTGGAAGACTCCATATATTTATGGTATTATTTTTGAAGATGAAAGCTAGCCTGACTGAGTACCTGTGAACAAAAGCCTCAGAGGTCCCCTGGTTCAGGCTGCTGTGGCAGATCCTTAGGAGGGACTAGTCTGTGTTCTAATGCTGCCTGTGATGGTGCCTGGCATTGTAAGATGGCATATGGCATTCTCTATAAAATTTTTATATTACACATATAAAATTTATTTTTATAGTTGAGATAATCATCCTGTAATTGTTATCATAGATACAACACCTAGGAGAAAAGCATCTCAGTATGTCAAAACATGTCCTTTACTTGGTCCTTTTGCTTCACTGAGGTAGTGTCTATAAACCTAAAGTCTTGAGTTCTGCTGTTCTCCATCAGGATGTTAGATAAGCAATGGTGTCTGGACTAGTCCCACAGGGCGGTGAGGATAGGAAGTGCGCCCTGCTGTGTGATCCAAATATAAGGTGCAATAAGACATGGGCCCCATCTGATGGAAACTTTGTTTGGCCAAATTCACAGCTTCATTTATTCTACAGGGTAACCCTGTAAACATTTGGCAGTGTTCTATAGACATTTTTGATTGCCAGCCTTGGTTAATTTAATCTAATTAATTTGAGTTTTTAATTTAAGTTTTTGGTTTTTGTTTGTTTTGTTTTGCTTTAAACGGGTTCTCTCTATGTAGCCCTGGCTGTCCTAGAACTCACTATGTAGATCTGCCTGCATCTGCCTCCCAAGGGCTGGGACTAAAGGTGATGTGTGCTACCACGCTGGGTCTTGGCTTATCTTAAAACACGTGATTTGCTTTTGGTTGTGGTCGTGGTCAGAAGGAAAATGAATACCCCGCCCATGACTGCCTGCTGTTGCTTTGAACAGGGATCTCCATGCACTGTGTGAGAGAGGAGCACTCCGCTGTGAACATGAACCTGCACTATGTGGACAACGGCACGGTTATGCTAAACTTTATTTACCGCAAAGAGCTCTTTTTTCTTCCTTTGGGATTTGCACTTAAGGTGAGAGGAGATGTATGCCTGTCTTTTGCTGTAAATAGACTCATTGGAAGCTATGTCCTGCAGGCGGGATGGCAGGATGGTTTCTCTTTGTTAAAAAAGTACATGTGTATATGTGTTACCCAAGCATTTTGGTAGTCTGAGACTGGAGGTTGGAAGATCTAGGCCAGCGAGGGCAACACACCAAGACTTTTGTCTTCTCCAACCTCCTCATCAAAAGCCAAACCAAACCCAAACCGTACATGCTGATTTACTTAGTTTAGTTAGCCCTTGCTCCATTCTTAAAAATCAGTAGCTTGAAATATCAATAAACATCTTCTGTGTGTGCATTTCTGGGGTGGTGGATTGATTCCAATGCCACGTTGAAGTGTTTGAGGTACTGTGGGCCACTGAGATGGCTCCTCTGGGAAAAGCACCTGTCATGCAAGACAGACACTCTACCCTGAATTTAGCCCCCAGAACCCACAGCGGAAGGAGAGACCTGGCTCCCGAGAGCTTGTCCCCCTTCACCTCCGTGTGTGTGTGTGTGTGTGTGTGTGTGTGTGTGTGTGTGTGTGTGTGTGTGCTGTGGCTTGTGGACACCAATACACATATTCAGGCATCAGATCCTTTCCCTCATAAAGAATTAAAACTTTATAATAAATGAAGTGGTGTAATCACCTGGATTGACCATGCTTCCAGGACCCAGTGTCCAGGAAACCTTGTTTGGCCAAATTCACTGGCTCACTTGGTGGCTGTTGGCAGGAGGTCTCTGTTCCTTGTCTCAGAGAATCGGGTTGAAGGCAGTCTTGTTTTTGACCTGACCTTGGGAATCTGGCATCTCCCTTTTCTGTTGTATCTTTCTTGGTGATATAGGACAGCCCTAATTCGTAATGGGAGGAGATGATTCCAGTTTTGAATACCCAGTAGGATCATTGGACTTTGCTGTTTGGCCGATTTTAAAAAAACACTGCTTTGTTTTGGAGGACTGGTTTTTGCTTGGGCATTTAAGATTATGAGAGGGTCAGTACAGCGTGTGTGTTTGGTTTGATTTTTGGTGAGTGGCGGGGTTGAGAGGTAGCTCAGTAAATTAAATGTTTGGTTGTTTTTTTTTTGTTTTTTTTTTTTTAAAAAAGGTTTTTTTTTTTTTTTTTTTTTTTTTTTTTTTTTTTTTTTTTTTTTTTAATTTTTTTTTTTCCTGTTTCAGGCCCTCGTGAGCTTTTCTGATTATCAGATTTTCCAGGAGCTTATCAAGGGCAAAGAGGAGGACTCTTTCTTTAGGAATTCTGTTTCTCAGATGCTGCGGATTGTCATGGAAGAGGGTTGTCACACACAGAAGCAGGTTCTTAACTATCTGGGAGAATGCTTCCGAGTGAAGCTCAGCCTTCCTGATTGGTACCCTAANTATATATATATATATATATATATATATATATATATATATATATATATATATATATACGATATATATATATTTATTAGTCTAAAGGTAACATCCAAATTTTGGTCATAGCTCTAATGACCAAGCAACAACTGTATGGACTGATACCCTTGGATACAGTTGTTAGTGTTAGTGGTTGTGTTTTTCTCACGTCTTTATGTTCATCTGCTTCCTAAAATTTATTTGCAGTACGTTGTTTGTTGTTTTTTGTGGCTCTGACAAAATGCCTGACAGAAGCTAACATAAGGCAGAGAGGATTTATTTGGGCTGTGGTTTTGGGGAATGTCATGTGTCACATTAGAAAGGGTTCCTGGATGTAGTGTAGGAACATCAAATGGGGAACACAGCCAGCTCCTGAGGGCCCAGGTCCACTACCAGGTCCCACTTCCCAGAGGACGTGGATGTTGGAAACTGATGTTGTGGCCTGTACAGGAGCAGGGTACGCTCTGACCACTGAGCAGTCCCCAGCCCCTGATCTAGACTTCCTGTCTGTCTTTAGAAATGCCTGAGCTACAGTGTACATTGAAGGGCTGTCTTTCAGGATGTGCTACAGATGTGTTCTTTGTCACATGTAGAAACAGTGGGCCTTTATTGGACCATGTCTGCAGATACAGCATTTGAGATAATTTAACCAAGTACTACTTTAAATTTAACATTTTCTTCTTTTAGGAAAAAATGGAAAATTGGCTCGTGTCTATTAAAATAGCTTTAGATAAGAGGGCTCAGAAGTCCAATGTTTCCATAAACAATGAAAATTTGATGAAGATTTTTAGTATGGGAATAGAGGTAACAAGACCATTCGAATATCTTCTTGCTACTGGGAATCTTCGTTCTAAAACAGGTAAATTAAACAGATAGGCCATTTTTATTTTCAAATTGCCTGCCTATATTAGACAGGTATTATATTAATTGAAACAAGTTGCTGAGGAATTTCAGAGTAAGCTCACGTTCACTAAAATCAGATTTCACGATACGGTAAATTTTGACAAATGTCTGCCACCTGAAGGGTTCAAGTTCAGCAAGGTGTCTTTACTGTGTAATCTAGTGCTAGCACACAGACACTCCCATGACTCCTAGAAGGCGGCTGACCGCTTATGTCTGGAGCAGAGTTACTGGATGTCAGTCTCTAGGGATACGTGCCCCTCCCTGAACCAATTGTATTAGAATAAATTGGGAAAACAAAAAGAACAGTTGGGATCTAGAAATCTGCTTTTGTTTTTCTGACATCTGCTACTAATGCTGCCTCTCTCTGAGTGTGCCAGCTTAACTCTAGGACTCTCGGATCAGTCTAACTCGGTTCTCTCCGTNGTTACTGGATGTCAGTCTCTAGGGATACGTGCCCCTCCCTGAACCAATTGTATTAGAATAAATTGGGAAAACAAAAAGAACAGTTGGGATCTAGAAATCTGCTTTTGTTTTTCTGACATCTGCTACTAATGCTGCCTCTCTCTGAGTGTGCCAGCTTAACTCTAGGACTCTCGGATCAGTCTAACTCGGTTCTCTCCGTTCACCTGATCTAATATTGCATATGGTGTGATAATCTACTTTTGTGTATGGTGGGAGAACTGGGGATTGAACTCAGGGCCACTCGGGTGTTAGGCTAATGCTCTTAGCACCGATCTAAATCCCCAGCCCCTGAAGTTTTTTGTCTTTTTTTTTTTTTTTTTTTTTTGGTTTTCCAAGACAGGGTTTCTCTGTATAGCCCTGGCTGTACTGGAACTCACTTTGTAGACCAGGCTGGCCTTGAACTCAGAAATCCGCCCGCCTCTGCCTCCCAACTGCTGGGATCAAAGGCGTGCGCCACCACGCCCGGCTCTGAAGTTTTATCATTTTACCAAAAATCAGAAACAGACAGTTTGGGGTTTTTAAACAAGAGTTTGCCTTGTTTTGAGTGACTTTTTTTTTTTTTAATTAAGGTCTCGGCTTCCTGCAAGATTCTGGCCTGTGTGTTGTGGCTGACAAGCTGAACTTCCTTCGCTATCTCTCCCATTTCCGCTGTGTGCACAGAGGGGCTGACTTTGCCAAGATGAGGACCACCTCCGTGCGCAGGCTGCTGCCAGAATCCTGGGGCTTCCTCTGCCCTGTGCACACTCCAGACGGGGCGCCATGTGGACTGTTGAATCACATGACTGCCGTGTGTGAGGTTGTTACCAAGTTTGTGTACACAGCATCTATCCCAGCCTTGCTCTGTGGCTTAGGTAGGAACAGTGAACAGCCTTGCTGGGTTTCACCACACTGACCAGTGTCAAACCATGAAGTTACTCTGGGGATTCAGCAGGGGCGTTTCTTCACTCCTCCAGGCATGAGTTAGGCTACATTCTGAGCTTCTCTCTTGGGCAGTCTGAGGGGCTAAAATAAGTTCCATGTCCTCAGTGTTGCCCCTTTTTATAAAATGAAAAGATAGATGTGAGGTGGGACAGTGGGTGGTATTCAAGTTTAGATGCTGTTGTGTGAGTTTGGGGTGGCTCTCCTTTGTCCCTGTTGAACCTTTGCATTTCTCAGTAGAAAACAGTGGTGGTTTTGGGGAATTCCATTAAAAAGTAGCTTATCCTGTCTAGCTGATGCCATAGATCAATGACTGTTGCACCCGGTAACTTGCATCTGCTGTCTCTGCTTTGGGGGAAACTGAGTCATTCTTCTTCTAGGTTTGCTAGTTGCCTCCAGTCTTCACAATTAGAGATGTTGGTCTTTGAATATTTAATACCACTTAGTCCTGGGCTCTTCCAGTTAAGATATAAAAACCATAGTATCATGTCTTTATTGGAGTGGGGGGGCGGTCTCCAGTGGATTGAGGTTTATGAAGTACAGCTTAGAACTCATAAGGGTCAGGTGATAGATGCTTCAAGTAACCAGAAGAACAAGGAGTCAAAATCAAGACTTTTTATGTAAAATACTTCACCCAGCTGGAAAGTAACCACTGAGAGGGAACTTCAGAGAAAAAGATAAATAGCCAAAAGTCAGGAGATAGAAAATGGAATATAATCTGTTTATTTGCTGACTATAAGGCAAAGAATAATTTTATTCTATCACTAATTAAAATCAAGCCAAGCAGAGTGGGCCACACCTGTAACCCCAGCACTGGGTGGTAGAGGCAGGAGGATCAGAAGTTGAAGGTGATGCAAAGCTACCTAGGAAGTGTGAGGTCAGCCTGGGTTACATGAGACCCTGTGTCAAGGTCCAGAAGGAAGCACAGAGAAAAGGTGAATGTACAAGTAGATAGTACATCCCACCATGGAGGAAGAGACGGGAGTCATTTGCTCTGGCTCTGAGGAAGAGGGCAAAATAGAAGACTGTCCTTGGAGGGCGAGGGCTGATGTGGGTGACAGGTGAAGCCCTAAGTGGTAACTTTTGACACTTGGGAAAATGCAGACTGTTTTCACATGGCACTTCTGTGTGCCAATGTCCTTTTCCATTTAACTGTAGTTGGTTCTCATTTGCAGCCCTGTGGTGTATTCAGCTCACTGCCAATGCTGTCAGCCCATACTGAACCATTACTTCTCGGGGAACTGTAGGGCTCAGCACTCGCAAGTCTAACCGTGAACTCTGAGCCAGCAGCCCCAAGCTTATCTGACTCTCTCTGAGGCCCATGACAGCCGCGATGCACTTAGGAACAGTAGGCAGCCCCCGGTACTAAGTGTTAATGTGGCCTCAAACAAACATTGAAAGACTTTCCTGCAGTTGGAGCACAGAGCCAAGATGGCCAAGTATCTACAGCAGGACACTCACATTTCTGCCATGTTACCTCACAAGTGGCCATATTATAATTTTGTGTTTACAAATAAAATGTCTAAGAGGTGTATGTCCAAGTATGGAAAAGACCAATAAGGAGGGTCGGCAATATTGGGTTTTCTAGGGGAAGGGTATTAAATGAGCAGACTTTAGGAATCCGAGTGTGAGAAGGCATCCTCATGCCCAGCCATCTTCTTACAGGAGATGGGTACTTGTGTGTTCTTGGTGAAGCAATTTACAGATATACAAACAATACCAAAGCGTTTGTGTTGTCCAAATAGGACAGTTGGGCAGCTAAACTGAGAAAGCCTTACTGACCGCCCTTGATTGTCCTTGTCCCCCCAGGAGTCACTCCTGTTGATGCAGCGCCATGTCGACCATACAGTGACTGCTACCCTGTCCTGCTGGATGGTGCCATGGTGGGTTGGGTGGATAAGGACCTTGCTCCTGAAGTTGCAGACACTCTCCGTCGATTTAAGGTGATTATCAGTTGGAGGCGGGGGGGGGGGGGGGTCTTCCTTATCTCCTGAGTTTGGTTTTCAGCCTATTTTTCTTGGGGTGTCTTCCTTACCTCCTGAGTTTGGTTCTCAGCCCTATCCTCTGTGGGCTGTCTTCCTTACTTCCTGAGTTTGGTTCTCAGCCTTTCCTAGTTGATGAGGTGTCCTGGTGACTATCTACAGTGATCAAGCAGTCAGCAGGTAGAAGCTAATTCCAGAAGTGCCTCACTCTTCCCCTGGTGGTATCTTGCCTTGTGCGAGGGGTCATTGACAGACATGTGATGACCTCTAAGCATTTATTGGTCATTTCATTGAGGCCCCTGTCTGCTTATGTAACCAGCTTGACTCGTAGGAATGCCACCAGTTGGTTACTGTGACTGCTCCCCACTTGTCTGCCCTGGGGGGTGTTAATCTGAACCTCTTAGGTTGGTCATGTGTAGTTAGTTCTTCAGGGGTAACTTGTGGACCCACTGATTGACGCTCCTTGCTTGTGACTGTGGCAGTTGGCTGTGCTCACTCTAGTCCACATAGGCCTTGGCCGTCTTCCTGGCCAGTTCCCAGGAAGCTAGGGTTACAGTCAGTTCTTTATTTCTGCTCTTCCTAAGCTTGCAGCCTCTACTGAGGCCTGTCTTAGTGAGCTGAATATTTTTACCTTGGTTTTATGAGCCAATGACTGTAACATTTTTCATTCTATAGTTTAGCTCTCTCTTTTCTGTTCATTATTAACTTTTGTCTTAATTTAATTTGTGGACTGGTAAGATGGCTCAGTGGGCACAGGCACACACTCAGACCTAGTGACCTGAGCTGGATCCCCAGATGGCACAAGGTCTCAGGGAAGAGCTGGCTTCCCAGACTACTCCGCTGCTCAATTACTTTGGCTTTCATGGACCTGTACACATGCAAACAATGACTCCATTAGAATTCAAGGCTTGGAGAGATGCCTCAGTGGTTAAGAGCACTGGCTGCTCTTCCACAGGACCTGGGTTCAATTCCCAGCACCCTGTGGTAGTCTACAACTGTCTATAGCTCAGGTTTCAGGGGATCCCACTCCTTATTTTGAACTCCATGGGCACCAGGCAAAACATGGTACATATAAACATTTGTAGGCAACCTGCTCATATGTATTAAGTAAATGAGTAAATCTAAAACAATTAACCAAACAAAAAATTCAATTTGGTCTAGACTTGATAGCTTAATCCCAAGCAAATGAAAGACTGAGACAGGGGATAGCTATAATTATCAATTTGTTTTTCATTCTTTTCTCTTTCTTGAGCTTTTTTTGGTGTCTGTGTGGTGAGCTTTACCTTCTTCACAGACATCAGAGATACGATGTGGCTGTGTTAACTGAGGTTGAAGACAACATGGCTGGTTTCAGGTCTCAGTGCTGCCAGGGCTAGAATGTAGCCTTTTAATGTCATTTCCTGGTTCCTCCCTCTGCGCAGTCTTCATTCGTCTTCACTGATGATGTGCTGAGATGTGGATCCCTTAGGCATATATAGCTTTTAGAATCTTTTTCAAATTATTGTTTTGGTTTGTATTTTTCTCCCTTTACTTAAGAGTTTTTAAAATAATTTTGTTTAAGATTTATTTTTTATGCATGCATGCAATGTCCGTGAAGGCCAGAGGAGTGTGCTGGATCTCTGGGAGAGCTCTTGGCAGTTATAAGCCACCTGACGTAGGTGCTGGGAACTGAACCCTGGTCCTCTGTGAGACCAGTAAGTGCTCTTAACCACCGAGCCATTTCTCCAGCCCTGTTTTGGGTTTGTTGATGATATTGTGTGTGTGTGTGTGTGTGTGTGTGTGTGTGTGTGTGTGTGTGTGTGTGTTTTGTGATTTTAAAAATATATATGTGTGTGTATATGCATGTACGTTTTGGCATGCACTTGTGAATACAGTGCCTACAGTATGTACTCTTAGCTGTGTAGCCCTCTCTGCATCCCTGTTTTGTTTGTTAATTTCCAAATATAGAATTCTTTTCATGTAATTGTTTGGAAGGAAATTCATTAACACATGTTTCAAACATAGGAGAATAAACTTGCCTTTTTGAAAAAAACTCCTTTGCCATTTTTCGTGGGCTGAGTGGCCTCACCTGTGACTGAGACTGGGGTGCACAGCTGTGGCTCTGGGGTGCTAGGTTCATTACCCAATGATATCATCTCTTAGATCTTTTTCTTTCCTGTTCTGCCTGGCTCCTCATGGCAGGGAACCTGACATAAGACATACATTTATTCTTCACTAAACTCTGTTTTGTTAAAACAGGTGTTGAGAGTAAAAAGAATTCCTCCCTGGATGGAGGTGGTCCTGATTCCCATGACAGGAAAACCAAGCCTGTACCCAGGGCTGTTCCTCTTTACCACTCCCTGCAGGCTGGTGAGGCCTGTGCAGAACTTGGAACTGGGCAAAGAAGAGCTCATTGGAACTATGGAACAGGTAGGTGCCAGCTGCAGTGTTGCTTATGGAGAACAGCTTTCTGAGGCTCAGTATCGCGTTTTAAAGCATTTGCTAGGAGGTCAGACTGACTTTCCTGGCTCTCTTCGCCCAGCTCTAAGTAGTTTTGCTGTCTTGCCACACTTCCAGGAACCTACGGGAGGCATGGTGCTCGCATGACTGCCCTTCCATGCTGCCCAGTCTTCACGGTTCTTTTTCGCTTTGCTCTGTCGCAGTTGGTGAGACCGAGGCATCCCGTTGACTTGAGTCTCAGTCGTCACCTGCGTCTTTGCCATTGACAAATGGATTTGTGCCTACTTTTACAAAAAGAAACTGGGTATCACGGTACACTTTAATCCCAGCACCGGGGAGGCAGAGCAGCCAGGGAGGGCTACCCAGAGAAATCCTATCCAAAATAAATGAACATTTGTCTTCCTCTCTGGCCCCTCACATTGGACAGGGTAGATGCAGGATGAGTGTCTAAGGGGAAAGTGTTAGGAAGCTATCTCTGCGTGGGAGTGCCTGGCATTCACAGGCTCTGGGTTCTGACTCCAGCACCTTAATAGCAGCGAGTGGGACATCTGTCTGGGTGTTCCCCATGCTTCCAGAAGAGCTTGTTCCTGATCTGGGTGATGTAAATACTGTGCGGCCTTGAGTGCCAGCCCCTGGGAAACAGCAAGACAACCACAGTTGTTCCATGCTTCTGTCTTCCTGTCCTCCCTCTGCTCCAGCTCTTCATGAACATCGCCATCTTTGAGGACGAGGTGTTTGGCATCACCACACACCAGGAGCTCTTCCCTCACAGCATGCTGAGTGTGGTCGCCAACTTCATCCCCTTCTCGGATCACAACCAGAGTCCTCGGAACATGTACCAGTGCCAGATGGGTAAGGTGGGTGGGGGTGGGGGTCAGCACATGCGAGCACAGAAAGCACTTGTAAATTAAATTAAATTGAGGTGATTTCAGACTTACAGTAAGCTTCAAGAATACTATGAAGAATGCCCGCAGATGAGACGTCTGTCCTGTTACCAGCTTGCCCAGTTGCTTTTTCAAGCATGATGGTACCATCCTCCACAGTTCAGCGCGTGTTCCTCACTGTTAGGACTTTCTTAGGATATTTATCAGAATTAGGACGTTTAGCATTAATTATGTTTAAAAGATTTATTTATTTATTTATGTAAATGAGTACACTTTAGCTGTCTTCAGACACACCAGAAGAGGACATCTGATCCCATTACAGATGGCTGTGAGCCACTATGTGGTTGCTGGCAATTGAACTCAGGACCTCTGGAAAAGCAGTCAATGCTCTTAACTGCTGAGCCATCTCTCCAGCCCCTAGCATTGACTTCTTTATTTAAAAAAAAAAAATCTTACTTTAAATTACACCTGTGTGTATCCATATGTGAGTACTGTGTGTATATGCAGGTGTCTGCCGAGGCCAGGGGCATTGAGTGCCTCTGGAGCTGGAGTTACAGTCAGCCGTGACCCTGACGTGGGTGTTGGAGACTCAACTTAGTTCCTCTGCAAAAGCAGTGTACATTCTGTGTTCTCGTCATTACTCACTTTGAAGTGGGGTGAGGCACCAAGGCCCGTGGCTGGTCACCTGTGGCTGGTCACCTGTGTTCTGCTACTGTGCCTCCCTTGATGCAGAGGAGCTCTTCAGTTTGTTTGTTACATTTCCATTTTTAAAGAAAATGGCTTGTTTGTCTGAGCTCTCGTGACTTAGGCCATTTCAGTCAAATCACATACCTGTTTGTTCTTGCTACTAGTTTATGCTTCCTGGGTGTTTGTTCTCTATTCACTGGTATATTTTCCTGTGTCTGTTGAGCTTGATATAGTGGGTGCTGTAAAGTTACTGTTCCAACATCAGGGCGTCCCAGGGTTGCTAGCCATTGACTATAGTTTTTTCTTGCGTGTAAGTTATGTTTAGTGTTTGTGTCTCCAGTAATTACTGTGTCAGCTATTATCACTGATGGGCCTCTCTGAAGGGGCTGTTGCCAGTCTTAACTGCTGTTTAACTAGGTTCTTGGTCTCAGTTAAGCTACTTGGCTCAGTCTCATGCATCATGAACCATTCAGTTCCCACCAAAGGTTTAAATTCAACATGTGTGCAGAGTAAAGGCTCTTCCTGGGTGTCCCTATTTGTCTTTCTAAATGCCTCTTACGTTCCAGTAGCTGCCATGCTGTGAATTCTGTTCCCTGATTCTTCAAAACAACAGACCACGGGGGTTATAAATATTAAAAACAGAACTTTTTTTTTTTTTTTTTACTAAAGTGATTGCTTTGTTTAAAATATCATTTCTCTCAGTTTCTCACTACTTCAGCAAACCCCAGTCCTTGGGCAATAAGTGGGCGGGCTAGCCGACAAAAGCGACCTAATGGAGTGTCCTGGTGCTCTGCGCTGTGAAGAGGCACAATGACCACGGCAACTCCTACAAAAGAAAGCATTAATTGGGTCCAGCTTCAGTTTCAGAGGTTTGGTCCATTTATCAACAGGGTAGGAAGCACAGTGCCACAGATATGGGGCTGGAGAAGTGTCAGTTTTAGATCAGATCCGCAGGCAGCATGAAAGCCCACCCCCAGTGACACTTCTTCCAACAAGGCCATGACCCCCCCTGCAAGGCTACCATGTCCTAGTCCCTCTCCAGCAGTGCCACTTGTAATGACTACGCATTCAAACATGTGAGCCACGGGGCCATTCTCATCCAAACCACTACATGGAGGGGGCCTGGTTTGGCTTCCTGTACCAGGGCGTGCAGTCAGTCTTGGCAGGAGGCGCCGGGGCAGCTGGCCACACAGCATCCGCAGACTCCGCACTCAGTTTGCTTTCTCCTTTATAGTCAGTCCAGGAGCCCAATCTACGTGTAAGGTGTGTCTCCTACCTCTTGTGTTCACCTCACCTAGATAATCCCATAGAGAGACGTTCACAGATTTGATTCTATGTTAATTTCTACATCTAGTCAAGGTGACAGTCCAGTAGCCATTTCTGTACACATTTCTGGTTTTAAATGGTCTTACTCTGAAAGGATTCCTTGTAAAGGAATTCACAGATGTACCCACTTACCTGTCCCTAGACTTTACAAATACTGACATTTCTGTGTTAGCATCTACACGAGTCCCACACTTGTGAATATCCTCTGTGGCTTTCAGTGTTTCCATTGTATATAAATTATAGTGTTGTTAGCTGTGTGTTACAAATGTCTATGAGTGTATGTACATTAAATGCAGTTCTTCCTGGCCTGCTCTCTCATAGTCTAGGCGTGATGACGTTCTTGGTTCTTAAAGCTGATGTTAGTCTGATAAGCAGAACTGCCATGCTTGCTTTTGTGGTCCGTATTTAGTTCTTTCCAGTTTTAAGAAGCATGTTGAGAATTGAGGATTGAAAACAAGATACAAAAACTTTTTTTTTTTTTTTTTTTAGGTAAGCAGACCATGGGCTTTCCACTGCTCACTTACCAAAACCGAGCAGATAATAAACTCTATCGACTCCAAACCCCTCAGAGCCCTCTAGTGAGACCGTGCATGTATGATTTCTATGACATGGACAACTATCCAATCGGGACAAATGCCATTGTAGCTGTGATCTCCTACACTGGCTATGATATGGAGGACGCCATGGTGAGTGTTCTAGTTGTAACTCTGTAATCCTTTTCCATTGCTGTATGTGAACTTTCTTACTATGAGATCACTGAAGGAATATTTGTGAGTCCTCAAAGCCATAATACATTTGTTCTTTAAATGGTTAATTCCTGCTCTAAGATGAATGGAGGGAGACATTGAAAAATACCCAGTGTGTGTATATCTTCCACATCCGTAGACACACTATGGGTAAAGGTTGATATGAGGTTTTGGTATATTCACCCTTTATGTTTGTTTATCTTTGATTATGTCTTAAGCCATTTATGAGTCTAGGGCTTGATAGCATTGGTAATTTAGAAATGTAGTTTCAAAATCAAATTCTGGTTACTTTAAACCAAATATTAGTACAGCCATAACTGGTTATATATTAGTGCAGCCGTAACTGGTTATATTCTGAGAGTCTTTGTTTGCTCCCGGTCTCATAAGTTAACTGGTCTTTTTTGACTCCACAGATTGTGAACAAGGCTTCCTGGGAACGAGGCTTCGCTCACGGAAGTGTCTACAAGTCTGAGTTCATAGACCTCTCAGAGAAGTATAAGCAAGGAGATGATAATCTGGTGTTCGGGGTCAAACCTGGTGACCCTCGGGTTGCGCAGAAGCTGGACGATGATGGGTTGCCATTCATAGGTGCAAAGCTGGAGTATGGTGACCCTTACTACAGCTACCTCAACCTTAACACTGGGGAAGACTTCTTGGTTTACTACAAGTAAGTCTGGGGACATGTTGGACTGCTGATTGGTTAGCTAGTGGAAAAGTGTGTCGCTCGGAACCTGACTGGTCAGGAGGACACTGTGTTGACCAGCCTGGCCCTGATGTAATGGGTGATGCCCCTGCCTCTTAAGTGATGGGAGTATAGGCCTATGCTGCCACACTTGGCTTCTGTGCTGGTTTTTATGGGCTGTTTCTTAGTGAAATTACTGGAGGTCAATGAAGTTGTCTTCAAACAGAAGAAAAAAACTTTAAAAAAAAAGTATAGGTAGTAATCTAGTTATTGTTTTAAATCTCTGCTGTGCTAACAAAGTCAGACTGGAAATGAAAATATATATCTGTTCTAAGGGCTAGGACATTCAGGGTTGAAGCACTGATGGATTTGCTAAGGTGAATCCTCATCTCTGCCTTAGTGTCCTCACATGATGGGGGAAGGTGGGAAGGCAGATGCAGGGAACAGCTCAAACCCCTTCTGTGAAACCCTGTCCATTAATGAGGCTCCCTCTTCAGGACTTAAATCCGTCCTCAGGTTGGAGAGATGGCTCAGCGGTTAAGGTCAATGACTGCTCTTCCAGAGGTCCTGAGGTCAATTCCCAGCAAACACATGGTGGCTCACAACCATCTGCAGTGTGAGATCCGCTGCCCTCTTCTGGTGTGTCTGAAGACAGCTATGGTGCACTCACACACATTAAATAAATAAATAAATAAATCCGCCCTAAAGACCTGACTCCTGACACCCCTGCAGCAGAGACCCCTGACACCCCTGCAGCAGAGACCCCTGACACCCCTGCAGCAGAGGTGGGGTTGGGCGTGAGCTGGCTGTGAGCACACTTGGGTGATGACATTCACGGTCCTGGCAGAAGTGAGCCCTGTACTGGGTTTGGTGTCTTGCTTTTGTAGTGGCTTTCTAAGGTCATTTCCTTCAAACATGCAGCTAGGGGTGTTTCCTAGCCAAAATACTGGGTTCTTGGGCCTCTTTTTAAAAGATGAATGATTGTCATTGCTGCTTTACAGTGATGGCTTCAGTGGACCTGCCTAGAAGTTTTTCATTTGCTAATCTTCTCTCAGACAAGCGTAATTAGGAATCCTAGCCAGCATCTATTTATATTGCTGAGCAGATGGGGATGCGGTTTATACTCTTTATGAACATTAATCATGTTGACAGGGCTTAAATATTTTTAAGTTGTTGGCTAGGCTCTGTGTCACACGCCTCTGTTCCTAGCACATAGAAGACAGAGGCAAGGGATCACTGCAAGTTCTAGGTCAGCCAGGGCTAGACACTCAGCAAACAGAACAAACTGCTTGACTTCTTATTTCATGCATTTTCTTGTAGGAGTAAAGAAAACTGTGTTGTGGACAACATCAAAGTGTGTAGTAATGACACGGGCAGTGGGAAGTTCAAGAGTATCTGCATCACAATCCGCGTTCCCCGGAACCCAACCATTGGAGATAAGTTTGCCAGCCGTCATGGTCAGAAGGGCATTTTGAGCCGATTGTGGCCAGCCGAAGACATGCCTTTCACTGAGAGTGGCATGATGCCGGACATTCTGTTTAATCCTCATGGGTTTCCCTCCCGTATGACCATAGGCATGCTCATCGAGAGCATGGCTGGGAAGTCTGCAGCTTTGCATGGTCTCTGCCATGATGCTACACCCTTTATCTTCTCTGAGGAGGACTCTGCCTTAGAGTACTTTGGTGAGATGTTAAAGGCTGCTGGCTACAACTTCTACGGCACCGAGAGGCTGTATAGCGGCATCAGCGGGATGGAGCTGGAGGCTGACATTTTCATTGGTGTGGTTTATTACCAGCGCTTACGACACATGGTGTCTGACAAATTTCAAGTCAGAACAACTGGAGCCAGGGACAAAGTCACCAACCAGCCCCTCGGGGGACGAAACGTCCAGGGTGGAATCCGATTTGGGGAGATGGAGCGGGATGCTCTGTTGGCACACGGTACATCTTTCCTTCTTCATGATCGGCTCTTCAACTGCTCTGACCGCTCTGTTGCTCACGTATGTGTGCAGTGTGGCAGTTTACTTTCTCCACTACTTGAGAAGCCTCCTCCATCTTGGTCTGCGATGCGCAACAGAAAGTACAACTGCATTGTCTGTGGCCGCAGTGACACCATCGACACCATCTCTGTGCCGTATGTCTTCCGGTACTTTGTAGCTGAGCTGGCAGCCATGAACATCAAAGTGAAACTGGACATCATTTAAGTTGATCCCCGACATCTGAGCTAGGAGATAAGAACAGGAGGTGTCCTCATCCAGTGAGGGTATCATGGGCTCACTCTGGGTCTATATAAGAATTTCAGTACTGAAGCCAAGAACAGGAACCTGAGAATTCAAGATTTCTGTGCCTCTGTAACCTACTGAAGTTGGTTTTCTTTTTCTTTTTCTTTTTTTTTTTTTTTTTTTTTTTTTGAGACAGGGTTTCTCTGTATAGCCCTGGCTGTCCTGGAACTCTGTAGACCAGACTGGCCTCGAACTCAGAAATCCGCCAGCCTCTGCCTCCCAAGTGCTGGGATTAAAAGCGTGTGCCACCGCCGCCACCGCCGCCACCACCACCCAGCGGTTTTATTTGGTTTTATTTGGGTTTTTTTCGAGACAGGGTTTCTCTGTGTAGTATGGCTGTTCTGGAACTCACTCTGTAGACCAGGCTGGCTTCAAACTCAGAGATCTGCCTGCCTCTGCCTACCAAGTGCTAGGGTTAAAGGCATGTGCCGCCACGCCCAGCTCTGAAGTTGGTTTTCATATCTTTTTTAAAAAAAGGTTTTTTGTGCCTTCTTTGAAAAATGACTTAATTGATAATAGATCATGCAGGGCGCCTTCTTTTTGGGCCCAGGTTCACTGCTCCCTGCTTTCAGTAGCAGAGGGTGTCTGTTATCCAGAGCAGGCCAATACATTAAACAGAAAATGGAAGCCATATGTGTAATTTTTATTTTTATATACATAGAAACTAAAGCTACTCCGTGTATATAATTTGATGGGTGAATTGGAATGTAGGTGTGGTCTGTGGTGTCATTATCACAGTCAAGATGACTAAGTAGATCTATTGATCAGTGTTGAATGCTGCAGTAGAGAGAGAAGCTCACCAAGACGCTAATCATTTTCCACAGGAGCAAAGGGGGTCAGCGTTCTTGAAAGACTAACCCCAGCTAGCACATTCCAGTTACTTTTATTCAGTCATTACACAAAATTAATTGGGTCTGGGAAAAGTTCCAACTACCAGAGTTATCTTGCTTGCCCTTGCTGTCCAAGAGAGCAGACAGCCCACACAAATCCCTTTTTGACCATGGCTAGCCATAATCAAAAGCAAGAACTCCAGGTTTGCCAGGAGTGTCTAGTACCAAGGTCTGTGCAGCTGAAAACTCATGTAGCAGCAAGTGCAGACTTTGGAGGGAGACAACGTTTCTTCAAGGTTCAAACGTCTCAAAACAATTTCTGCTTATTAACCTAGACATAGCAGAGGCTTTGCTGAAACAGTTTACTCAAACCAGACACAAAGGTTTCCTATAAATTTCACTACAGATTCATCATCTCCAAAGTTTCCTTGTGCATCTTTGAATGGGGTGTGTGTTTGCGCTCACTGAGATGTCCTTTTCACAGTTCCAAATGTAGCACAATTATCAGCTACAAGTGCTGGCCTATGAGTTTGGCTTCTCTGCTAACTCAGGGTGGGATCATGAAGCACCTGTCCTGTGTGGTTGGCATCTTTCACGTAGCATGGCCTCATCTAAGCTCAGCCCTGTTTTTGAACATGGCGGAACTTCCTCTTTTAAGGCTGAATGTATCTGATTATTGAGTAACTATGTTCCTTTGCTTTTTTAACCTTTGTATGGGTTTCTCGGTGCTTGTTAGGGTTCTGTGTGTGTGCTTATGTATAACATCTTACACAGCTGTACTGTTACCTTTTAATGGGTGTTTGAGTTTTTTCATAAGGAGAATACCTTGAATTGGTTGATACTTCCCCCGTGTTAACAGCTCAGCTTTAGACCCGGACACCCTATTCTCTGTCTCTTCACAATACTGTAGCTGGGGATAGTGTGCAGATCTAGTGTCACAAATATTTGTGTTCTAAGGGTCTCGTTGCCCGTGAACTAGTCACCTCTCTGCTCCAGCCTCCAGAGTGTGAGAATTAGCATTATATCCCATAATACCTAGCTAATTTTAAAAAAATTAGCCTTTAATCTTAAATTGTAGATTCTTGACTAAAAAAATCTATGTGACATTAAGATAACCCAAGTGCTTACTAAGATTTGGCCATTTTTTTTGTGTGTTCTTACGTATAGTTAGTTGCATGGGCTGTTATCCTCTGGGTAAATTGCTGTTACACACACAGGACATTATCACCACAAGCTTGTCCTGTTGTGCCTTCTTTCATTATCTCTAACCCTTCAACATATTCTCCATAATTTCAAGAAATACATGTAAATAGAATCATGGCATATTCTGAAATAGACATTTTAAGTACACTGTAGCTGTCTTCAGACACTCCAGAAGAGGACGCCAGATCTCGTTACGGATGGTTGTGAGCCACCATGTGGATGCTGGGATTTGAACTTATCACCTTCGGAAGAGCAGTCGGGTGCTCTTACCCGTTGAGCCATCTCACCAGCCCCAGACATTTTTTTTTTTAACTTAACAGAATTTACTTTAAATTTGTGCAAGTTGTATGTATTAGTTCATGCCTTTGCATTGCTGTATAGTACTCCACAATATGGGTGAACTACTTTTACCATCCACTTTGAAGGACATTTTGATTGTTTCCAGTTTAGGGCATTAAGAGATAAAGCTTCTCTGGAAGGCCACATTCATGTTTGTGTGTAGATATAAACTTCTTATATCTGGGACAAACGTTCAAAAAGCAATTATTGAGTAATAAGATAGCTACCTGATTTTATTAGAAATAGGGAAGGGGCTGGGGGAATGGCTGACTAGAGTGATTGCCATGCAAGCGGGAAGACCTGAGTTGTGAATCTCCTACACCTGCAAAAAAGGCATGGCAGGGCACACTTGGAATCCCAGTGATGGGATGAGGAGACAGGCTGAGAGCTCAGTGGTGGGCTTCAAGGTTCAGTGACACTGTCTCCAAAAACCTTCAGGTGTCGAGCAATAGAGGAAGCCACATGCCGCGGGCCTCTGCCTGTACACACAGTTGTGCATCCTCACATACGTGTAGGTCACACTCTTAGTCCCTACTTTCCTTTCCCTGCTCCCTCTTAGCAGCTACTGATGCTTACAGCCTTCTTGTCCTGGTGTTTTCTCTCAGACTGATAACATTGCCCTTGAGCATCCTAAATGAATACATTTGAAAGTTCTTTCATTAATGAGCTCCCAAAAGGGGAACCCAGTAACCGAAGCACTCTTGAGATCTTCGTTTCTCAGATCCACTTCACTTCAAACCTTAGGGTTATCTAGCTCTCTCCATTCGATTCTTAAGGACTCTTTTGACAGAGCAACCAGACAAAAGGAAACAAAGAAGTGTGGAGTGTCGTGTCTCCCCAAAATGAAAGTGTCACGGTAGATTATGAAGGCCACATCAGTCATCCTCATTTTACAACTGCGAGCTAAGGTGGTTACCGCTCCTTTTCTCTAGTCTTAGGCCTCTCCATACTAGGAATATTTAGCCTTACAGGGAAATGAACTTCCAGGTCGAGCCCTATAATCTGAAGGAAAATGTGGACGGTGCAAACACCACCTAGGGAAATTACAAAGAAAGTAATTTGTCCACGATTGCAAGGAGCAAGAAATATAATCCACTCTCATCCTGCCTTTCCCACCTACGCCAGGAAAAGTACATGTCTGAGTGAATAATCGGATGGGAAACCCAATGTGGCGATTAAGATCATTCCAGCCTACAGAGTGAGTTCCAGGACAGCCAGGGCTACACAGAGAAACCCTGTCTCGAAAAACAAAACAAAAACCAAACAAGAAAGATCATTCATTCCTTCCCGTCAAGTTGACTAAAGTTGGGAGGATATGCAGTGGCGGAAAGCCGATGGTAGCAGCTCAGCCTGAGAGGGCAATCCCCGTGTTCCTAAACTAGCAGCGGCGGGTACAGCTGCCGACTCAGCCGCGGCGTGTGCTGAGTTATAGTCACGCGGGCAGGTGGCTTCTAACTCCAGCCGGGAAAGTGGCAGCGTAAGCGGCTGTAGATCTGACCTACAGGGCACCAAGTCTGGTGCTCGGAGCTCAGCTGCACGAGTCCTACTTCCGGAAATCTCTAAGCGCCGCCACCACAAGCCGGAAGTAAATAAACTAAAATAGCTGACGGATCGGAAGTACTTACAGGAGCCGCCTCCCGGATAGGCAGTGAGGCGGAAGGCAAAGCAGGACACAGTCATGAAGGTTGAACCTTTGTGGGATGAGTGGCGGGGGACGCTCGGCGACCGGAAGAGCGAGGCCAGGAGGTCTGGGTTGGGCGCCGCCATGACAACCTGACACCGGAAAAGGCGGGTCTCTTCTCCCTGACTGATCGGCGCCTGAATTCGCCTGGAGATGTGAGTTACAACTCCCTATACCTCTAGACCATGTTTGTCAGGCTGCACGGTCCCCAACGGGAAATGACTGAACTCAAGACTCCAGGCCTGCTTCACAAAAGCCAGACTTACACGATCTCCCGGGAAATCCCACCTTGTTCCACAGCGCGCAGGGATCGGCGCTTATTTCTGCCCCTAGTTAGTTGTCCCTATCACGGGATCTTTAAAACCCCCCAAATCCAGACTAGTCCAATCACAGACCAAAATCAGAACTCTTTCTTGCTTCCTCTTGAGATTATCTTCAGTTTACCCTGTCCCACAGGCAAGCAGCCCTGGAAGTCACTGCTCGATACTGCAGCCGGGAGCTGGATCAGTATGGCCAATGTGTGGCAGCCAAGCCAGAGTCGTGGCATCGAGATTGTCACCACCTTAAGATGAGCATTGCTCGCTGCACGTCCTCCCAGTGAGTGTACAACTGGGGGCTAGAGGGTGCCAGGCAGTGGGGTTTGAATGCTTCAGGGTCTAAAATGCCCTAACCGCCTCCCCAGCCCAATCATCCGCCAGATCCGCCAGGCCTGTGCTGAGCCCTTTGAAGCCTTTGAGAAGTGTCTTCGCTTGAATGAGGCAGCAGTGGGCAACTGTGCCGAACACATGCGCCGCTTCCTGCACTGTGCGGAGCAGGTGCAGCCACCAAGTTCACCCACAACTGGAGAGGTAAAGGAGGCTCACTTGATCGTGGCTTTTCCCATTCACAACTCCCTTCATTTTCTAGTTTAAATACCTTCAAGAACCAGGCCCAGGCCCAGGCCCATACATGGCCTTGGTTATGCATCCAGAATCCAAAAACCATGGTTCTCTGTCTCGGAGTCGCAGCCTCTGCTTGTCTCCACCTTTCACACTCCCTCGCCCTCTGCCAGGGCACCCACCCGAGCCTTTCCCCGGCTTGCCTGACCCTCTCGATTCCATATAATGGCCTGAATTCTAGTCATGATAAACCCTTGCTTAAAACTCTCTGGTGGCCTCCAATTCACACTGGAACAAAGTTCCTGATTCTTACCGGATCCCCTGTAGTCTTCCTTTCTTCGGCCACTGTGTCTCCTTCACTGCTTTCCAACTGTGCTGGTAGGGGTGAAGGGGTGATGGTGAGGGGTGCACAGAAAAGGATCTTGTTAATGTACATAATCCATAAATACATATACAATATGTCTGAAATACTAACTGTTATTGATGGGGCCATTAAGAAAAAGTCTTAAAATGCTCTGCGTTTGGCAGAAATGGAAGAAAGAGTGAGAACCCCCCCTCCATGTGTATTGTTGCTCTTGCTGGACCACTCCAAGGGAAAGTTCACACCTTTGACCGGCCACATCCGAGCACCTCCATGGGGTCTCTGACCCTGCAGCTCTGCCTTTTCTTTCTCGCCTTCTTCTGGGCTAGTGTGTTGGCTCATCTTGTCCTTTCCAGTCCTTCTATGATGGTCCCAGAATGGTCTCAGAGGAAATTTTAGCATGTTGGCTTCTGCCTAGAAAGCTCTCTGTGGTTTCTGTTCTACCAGACCAGATGTCACCCCAGCACAGCCTGCATCCCGGGTGACCTGGTCCCACCTCTCCACTCTCCACCTCGAGTTCCGTGCTCCATCCTCAGTGGACAAATGTACAGATACTCAAGAGCATATCCGCCTTGCTTATCCATCTCCTGTCTAATTCTTATTCTGTGTACATGATCTGTCTCCCAAAAAGCTTCCTCTGTTCCCCCATTCCTACTCCGTGCCTCTTAAGCTCCATCGGCATCCTGCATCCCGGGTCACACCCTATCATTTCCCTTAGATCTCATGCTTCAGGAGAGTTGTTGGCTAGAGGTTAACCTCTTATTATATCTGATAATTCATTGGCTTTTTTTTTGTTGTTTGGTTGGTTTGGTTTGGTTTGGTTTGGTTTGGTTTTGTATAGAACAGAGGTAGACGAAAGATTTAGGTTATGGGAGCAGAAACTGCCCAGAAGGACATTTAATTCTCCATAGGAAATGCTCAGGGATGGTTGCATATTGTCTATACTAATTACTTAGCCATCTCATAGGAACATTTATTTCTTTCAAGTGTCTTTGGCATCTGGACATTAAAGCTCTTATATTACTTTTTTTGTTTTGTTTTTAACTTTGGTTTTTTTATTTTTCATTTTATGTGTATCAGTGTTTTTCCTGTACGTATGTGGACCGTGTGTGTGTGTGTGTGTGTGTGTGTGATGTCCATGGAGGTCAGGAGGGGCTTCAGATCCCCTAGAGTCCCCTAGGGTTAGAGTTTCTGTGGGTGGTTGTGAGCCACCATCCGGGTGCTGGGAACTGAGCCCAGGTTCTCTGCAGAAGGAGCGACTGCTAAGCAGTCTCTTGGGCCCCTCTTCCTTCAAGGTTGTCTTCTTAGGCAAGAAGCTGTTCTCTTCTCCGTGTCCTGTGACCCCACAGTTCCTCTTCCCTGCAACTAATATTGCTTTTAAAAATGGAAATTAGGGGTTGGGCAGTGGTGGTGCACGCCTTTAATCCCAGCACTTGGGAGGCAGAGGCAGGCAGATTTCTGAGTTCGAGGCCAGCCTGGTTTACAAAGTGAGTTCCAGGACAGCCAGGGCTATACAGAGAAACCCTGTCTCGAAAAAAACTAAAAACTAAAAATTTAAATTTTAAAAAAAATGGAAATTAGGGCAGGGAGGCGGCTTGGCAGGTAAAGACATTTGCTGCCGAGTATGATAACCTGAGTTCTATCACCGACTCCTGCAGGTTTCCCTCTGCTGGGCATGCACATCTCTACACAAGCATCCCCATCATAAATTAGTAAATGTAAGGATTAAAAACAGAATGGAAAGTAGGTCTCCTGTCTCCCCTCCTGCTCCAGGCTCTCTAGGGCACCAGGAAGGGCAAACACCAATTCCTCCACTGTCCTGCTTCTTCATGCCTATGACATCACATCATGCTGACTTTTCCTCCTAATAGGGGGCAATGAGATATAGGTCTCCTCTGTTCTCTGATCTTCACTTGAAAATGCCCTCATCTACCATGTGACATGAAAGCCTCCATGGGAGAGCTCGTGGTTCTGTTGCTGGCAGTCTGGAAGCTCCCTGTTCCCGCACAGACTAATGTACTTTGCCTTGGTGCATAGGATTTCCTACCAGCTAACTGTCCCTCCTCTTTTGAAAGGAAGTTCTCTAGATTGAGAGATGTTTGCCTACTGGGTCCCTTGCACCTGTAACAATGCTGGCACAAGCTGGCACTCAGCCCTTGGAGGCTGAGCTAGGAAAATTGCCATGAGTTCAGTCTAGCCTGAGTTCCATAAGTGAGTTCTAGATCAGCCTGAGGTACTGGTGAGTTCTAAACTACCCTGGGCTAGAGTAAGACCCCTGTCTCTTGTCCTCCAAAAAAGTTAAAATCCAGAACAGTGCCTTCCAGCTCCATGTTTCAGGGCTTATCCTGGTCAAATTGTTCTCATGGCAAGTGGCACTTGGCACCTTTTCCCACCAGGCACCCGCTGTGTCCACCTCATTTCCCCATCAGAGGTCTCAAGGCCAATAACTGCCAATTTGTTTTCTCCACAGGCACAGCCCCTGCCTGCCTCCTGACAACCCCTTGGACCTGAGAAAATGGACATGAATGACCATCCCACTTGATGTCCTCGCCTAGAAGAGTGACAAGAGTTTTGGAGTCTTGAGGGCCCTGCTGTGGGTCTGGCGCTCCTGGACATCAGGACACTAAATAAATAAAGACTGAGTCCTGGGCTCTGATTCCAGCCTTCAGTATTGAAAGGGAGAAGAAGAGCGATGAGGGAAAGCTTGCTCATCCATCCCCCGGCTTCACTTGGTCTGCCAAGTAAGCGCTCAGGAGGGGCCAGGGTGCTCTTGTTCTAGGCNAAACCGGAAAGCTGTGGCTTGGAGACCTCCTTCACTAGGTTTGTATTTTGTCTTGATCAGCAGTCTCCCAGAAGCCAAGTCTCAGAATGAGGCACTGTTGGTACAGTCTCAGCCTGAATACAGAAACAGTGGTAGGGAGTGGGGAAGGGAGACAAGAAGACAGCCCATAAAGAATGCATTACAAGGGTGACATGATGGGGGGGGGGGGGGGGGGTAGGGTCAGCATGCTTGCCACCACCCCTGAAGGCCTGAGTTTGGTGCCATGACCCACATGATAGAAGGATAGAGCCAATTCAGACAAGTGGTCTTCTGACCCCCATACGTGCTCCATGGCATTCCCCTGCCTCCCACCCCCAGTGAAGCAGATGAATAAAATAGAATTTTAAAAATTGCACCATTAAGCTGCCTACCACTGTCAAGAGATGAGACCTCGGAGGATGGCCAAGAACTTAGCTACTGTGTGTAGAAAATTAGTGCATTTACCAGCTCCCTGTCTGTCAGGGAGGGCCATTGTCACAGGCACTGAACCTCTGGCACCTCTATCCGTGTGGATCAGTGTGCTCTCAGAAGAGGACAGTGTGTAAAGAGTGGTGGACTCAAGTACAGAAAAGATCCTGCTCGTGAAGGTCTGAGTTAGTACCTTTCTAGTGTCCATAGTAACAGCTCTTTGGTTGCCCACTGACTCCCCAATATGGTCAGTTCATGAAGAAACCATCTAGGATATAGAAGGAAGAAAGGCCAGGGGAGGCATTCTGATAAAAGCTTGACCTGTCCTCAAGGTAAGTGCTAAGGGACAAAGGCTAGGAAATTCGTAGGAGCTATCCTGATCAGTAGCAAGGTGTAAGATGAAAAGGCCACTTTCTGTTGATGGAAGGATATGAAAATCTTTTTTGTTCCTCAGAAAGTTAGGGTCCATTTCTGTTCATATTGAGATTCCGTGCAGTAAGAGTACCATTTGCAGTTGACAGAAATTATTTTTTCCTTTGTGTTTTGAGAAATTGATAAAAGAACACACTAACCCACATGGTATCTAGGAGAGATAGCCTGTCATAACCTGTCACTTTCATGTCAAAACACTTCAACTTAAATATGTATTTGTATGTATATTAAAATCTTAATTTGTGTTATGCTGATCACTAGGGTTGCTATTTATGAACTTTCTAGATTGTTAAAAGCAACCAATCTCTAAAATTTTAATTTATTTTGAGGCAGCCTCATGTATCCCAGGCTGGCCTTGAACTCGCTATGTAATCAAGGAAGACTTAGACTTCTGTTCTTCCTATCTCTACCTCCTAAAGCTAGGATTATAAGAATGTGTCCTATGTCTAGTTTATGTGGTATTGAAGATATAACCCAAAGATTGTACATACTAGGCAAACACTCTACCAACTAGCTCTATCCCCAGATCAGCCACAATTCCTCCTGTAGGCTGTCCTCAAGATTTCAGAGATCCCTTAATCTACAGAGTTTTTGGCTCAACAATGCCTATGCCATCCATTCAGATTAACAATTGAGATAATTCTCCTCCCTTGAGGTGACTCCAAAAGTAGCCAGCCACTTGAATCCCAAGATTTGTGTCATGGCTTAGAAAATAGCCTAGACGAGCTGGGCGTGGTGGTGCACACCTTTAATCCCAGCACTTGGGAGGCAGAGGCAGGCAGGGGGATTTCTGAGTTCGAGGCCAGCCTGGTCTACAAAGTGAGTTCCAGGACAGCCAGGGCTATACAGAGAAACCCTGACTTGAAAAACAAACAAACAAATAAATAAATAAAAATAAAATAAAAAAATAAAAGAAAACAGCCTAGCCCATTGGAAGTTTCCTCTGAATATTTACTTCGAAAAACAGAAATTTGTTGGCTTAGGCATCAAGGTGGAAGTCCTATATAGTCAAAACCGGAGAATTTGCCAGGACCCGTGTGGGTGGACAGACTGGAGGGAATGGGTCGGAGAGGGTGAAGAGCAGGGGCTGCATAGGGTTGATGGCTCCGCTCCTGGCTTCTTTTCCTGGGCTGTGGGTTGAACCCTCAGGCTTTGGGGCATGTTCTCAGCACAGCTTGTTTTTGTTTGAGTAGGATAAGGACAAACAAAAATGGAGGTACAGACTACAGCTTAGACCGTTTTTATATGGCCTATCAGGACTGCAGGGTCCAACCCAGTAGAGGGGGGACCGTCACAGGCATCATGCTATTATTGCCTTTGGTTGGCCCAAGCGTTCCTGAGACCTCACGCACTTCAAGAACGGAGACTTCACTTCTGGATGACGTTTGGCTGTGAAGAATCTGTGCTTATGTTTAAGCAAATACAACTCTATTGTAGGTTTTGTTTTTGTTTTGTTTTGTTTATTTTTTTCACTAGCTGTGTCTGGTTTGGTAATTTTATCTTCTCTGGGAACTTACCACATTATCTATGATTAGGGGTTGTCATAAATTAATCCCAGCACTTGGGAGGCTGAGACAGGCAGATTTCTGAGTTCGAGGCCAGACTGTTCTACAAAGTGAGCTCCAGGACAGCCAGGGCTATACAGAGAAACCCTGTCTCGAAAAAAAAAAAAATCTGTTCATAATATCCATGTTATCCTAACGTCCATAGCATCTGTAGTACTATCCCTTCCTTCAGAAGTAATATTTGGAGGCTGTTCCCTTCTTCCTTTATCAATATGGACAGGAGTAGACCAAGTTTACTGACCTTTTTCTATAATTTGTTTTTAGCTTTGTTGATCTTCATTTTGACTTGTATTTGTTTGAGACGGGATCTCCTGTAGGCCAGGATGGCCTGAGTCTACTGTGTAGCAAATACTGACCTGGAACTCCTGATTCCCTTGCCTTGGATAACAGGTGTGTGCCGCCACACACAGCTTGTACCTTTCTGAGATGAATGCTTCAGGCATTTCCTTTAGTGAGACATATACACTCTGTTCCTTACAAAGCATATTTTTCTAATTTTTAATCTCTTTATTGGTAGTGGATTATTTAGAAATTTAGAGGTATATTTCTTAATTTCTAAACATATGGGAATTTTTCTAGTTATCTTGCCTAATTAAGTCAGTTCGGTAACATCTTTTATGTTTCCGTCTTTTGAAATTTGTCACAGCTTTATGGCTTGGCAGAGGCTCAGTTCTGTTAATGTGCCATATGTGCTTGAATCATAATCTCCTCGTGATGCACTGTCTTAGCTAAGGGATGTGGGACAGAGATTCAGGAGACGATCCCAAAAAGCCATGGTCATAGAACAAAGGAAAGTATGACCAGGAAGTGAAGGATCTCACCATGCAAACTGTCATTACCAGGAAGTGAAGGATCTCACCATGCAAACTGTCATTACCAGGAAGTGAAGGATCTCACCATGCGAACTGTCATTATGGGTAAGAGCTTAGTTCCCTGGGGAACTCTGGGAGACAGAGCATTCCCACTAAAGGGGCGAGGAAAGCCAACCTCCAACATCCCTTTGATGCAGGACTACTCCCTTAAGGGCTTTAGCTTTTGTTCCCTGCTACTTCCTGCTAGCCATAATTGCAGGAAAAGACAAAGTCAACCAAATGGGGCCACCTCCATGGTTGCTATCAGCCACTAAATTCATTCCAGTTGTATCCAGCTTCCCAGCTACTATGCACCCTCTCAGCTGCCATTGCCTGAGCCTGTCATGGCTGCCACAGATGCGGCCACCACCCACCACCTTTCCCACCCTTTCTGCCCATCACTGCTGTCACCAATCACCTTGTCCCACCATGGCCACTACCGGTGAAAAGATTTTTGATAAATCTTTCGAAGTACCTGACTCACTTAACAAAGAATGCCAAGTAGCTGTGCTGGGCATGAAGGATTGGGAATTACTAGGAACAGTGGTAGCAATGTTGGAGAAGATATGCTGGTGCGGATGTGGCATTTAAGACAACTGGTTGGTGTTCAGCATTCCAAGGATGCAAATTTTCCTGTCAATGGACTGTAGGTGTAAAAAGGTAGGAGATGTCAGCCAGGAAGCAATTCATGTCTTCAAGAACCTCAATTTTACCTTTGGTGGTTTTCAAGACCAAGTTTTGTGCTGCTATTAGATATACCTTGTTGAAAATTGTAATCATTATAATAATAAGAGTATTTTTCAGCACTGTGTAAGCCAATTAGTACCACCAAAACTTTTGGGAAGGCAGAGTGTCAGGGTACACGCTGGTAATCCCAGCACTTGACTGACTGAGGTAGGAGGATTACAGTAAATTTGAGGTCAGCCTGGTCTACCTAACAGGCCAGCAGAGACACATAGCCAGACCTTGTCTCAAAAACAAAGCAGTAACAAAAAGCTGTTCAGAGGGAATGTGTGCAAATAGAAGCCAGATTCTTCAAGAATAATCAGTCTTGAAAGAAAGAATGCTGGCTTTTATTACACCGCATGCTGGTTTTTTAAAACCATGATATATCTGTGCCAATTAACTCTAAATCTCTTGGGATAAGACCCACACTTAAAATAATAATAATACACAGTGGATTTGGTGGCGCATGCCTTTAATCCCAGCACTCAGGAAGCAGAGGCAGGCGGATTTCTGAGTTCGAGGCCAGCCTGGTCTATAGAGTGAGTTCCAGGACAGCCAAGGCTATACAGAGAAACCCTGTCTCAAAAAACAAAACAAATAATAATAATAAAATAATAATAATAATAATAATAATAATAATAATAATAATCCGAGCTTAAAAATTTATTCAATATGCAGCCAAGTCTGAGAACCATCACTCTGATAAAATTCCTCAGTTTTTGCATATATATATATATATATATATATATATATATATATATATATATATATATATATATATATATATAT
>CACVCL010034550.1:0-33531 GCA_902729485.2 Mus minutoides
GCGGGCTTAGCGCAGGGACAGGAGCAGAAGCTGGAAGGGACAGCTGTGCTAAGTACAAGTTTCTTTATCCAAAGTTATGAGGAACGGAGTTTAGGCAATTTGGCTTAAAAGGTATTTAAATATTGAGATATTACAAAAATAGTCATAGCCTAAATATTTGATTTCACCTCAAATCATCTAAATAGGCATTCATTTGTGAGGTTTTATTTGTTTTGTTTTGTTTTGATAAAGGTCCAAGGCTTTTTTTTTTTTTAAAAAAAACTGAAATTTGAACAAGTCTGCTCAGGTTACACTTTCAATACAGACATCTTTTGTAATTTTGTTTATTTTTCTTTCTTTTTTTTTAAATGTATTTATTTAGTGGTACATGACTTTCTTTCATCCCAGCATTAGGGAGGCAGATGCAGGTACCTTGAACTCTGTGAGTTCAAGGCCAACCTGGTCTACATCTTGAGTTCCAGGACAGCTAGGGCTAGGTAGAGGTCCAGACTCCAAATATATATTTTTTTATACATAAAGAAATATGTATAAAAAAAAAGACAGTGGAAGAGAAACAAGCACCATTAACCACTGAGCATCCCCCCGAGCATCCCCCCTAGCTCCCAGACCCTGCATAAACCCAATCTTTTCCTCCATAGTTTATAAATATCTTGCCTATATTAAACTCTCAAGTTTTATTTTAAAAAAAAATTCTTAACTTTACCCAATCTTTCCAACACATCTAATTTAGAAGCAAGTCAATTTTCACACATATATTTCATAGATTTAATGAACATGAAATTAAACTATGTACATATGATGTGACTTCTATAGCTCATATAAGCAGGTCTAAAACAGACAAATGGTCTACCCATAATACCAGTATGAGTACAGAGCCGCACCTGTTGCCCTCAGCTAAACAACTGTTACCAGTGTGCTGGTCAAAACCCAGTTGGTTGTGGGCTGCCAGAGTGATCTGCGGAAAGGATGGGCAGGATAAAACAACCAGCAGAGTCCAAAAACATTCCCTCCAGATTCTGATACATTCCTCACCCCTGTGCATGCTACTTCTATCCCTGCCTTAAAGCCACAGAATCATCACAGAAGGACAGCCCAAAGGGAATAAAGCTAGTGGTTAGCTTTCAAGTTCTATTCAAATCCCATAGTAAAAGAAGGGAAATAAGTGCCCCCCCCTTCTGATCATAGGAGCCAAATTCCCACATTTCCCAGGAGAAAGGCAAGAACTGACCGCCAGTGACAACAGCACAAGACCCTCCTAGTCATGGAAGCTGGGCATCGTTTTTGGTTCTCAGCCTTTTCTTGTCAGATATATTTTAAGTTTGCCACAACAGTACAGAAATCGGGGTTAGACTCAACAGAAGGGTCTTGGGCTGGTTGAAGAGGCCTGTCAGGATGAGTTAAAACGTGAGTCTGCATAACTCAGCTAGACCTGAAGCCAAAGACAGGCCCTGGATCTGGTATGTTTGTGGTAGGAGAGTGAAAAGAAATATAATCTGGGCTTCTCTCTCTCTCTCTCTCTCTCTCTCTCTCTCTCTCTCTCTCTCTCTGCCTGATGTCAGCTTGGGTACAATGCTTGCTGACTCACAGAGCAGGAACCAGGAAAAGCCAGTGAAGAATAAGAACAGCTCTCCAAGGAGAAGGATTTCTAGCATGGATAAGAAGTGACTCATGACCTACCACTGGCTGAGGAACTGTGGAAGTCAATGGCTGCTGAAGGACAGCCATTTTTCTTCAGGAATGGAGACATTCTGTTAGCTGTGCATGTTTCAGTAAACAGCCTCATACCCATGATCATATGAGCAAACTTAATTAAACTCAGTGGGCTGTTGGTGGGTTTTTTTTTTTTTAAGACATGCAAGTAAGAGGAGGACTTGGTGAAGAGAAGTAGGAAAATCCCCAGGGAGTAGGAGGGGATAAGACAGTAATGAGAAGGGGGTGAATAAAAGTGATCAAGACATATTATATCGATATATGAAATTATCAATATTTTTTTAAAGATTTATTTTATTTATTATATGTAAGTACACTGTAGCTGTCCTCAGACACTCCAGAAGAGGGTTCCAGATCTCGTTACGGATGGCTGTGAGCCACCATGTGGATGCTGGGATTTGAACTTATCACCTTCGGAAGAGCAGTCGGGTGCTCTTACCCGCTGAGCCATCTCACCAGCCCCAATTATCAATATTTTAAAGGGAGAGATCTGACAATATTTAGCAGCACTGCCAACTTCCCCCAATGAACCCCACTGCAGAACACCAAAAGGTCACTATCACCAACCCCTTTGGTTAGAATATAAAACCCAGCTTACAGTTACTGCTCAGCCATAGTGAGTCAACTCTATCAACTGCTGCAAGGCTCAGGGAACATGGTGGGAAGGAGAGCGTTAAGACTCTAAGAACCATGGGCTGGAGAGATGGCTCAGCTGTTAAGAGCACTGACTGCTCTTCCGAAGGTCCTGAGTTCAAATCCCAGCAACCATATAGTGGATCATGACCATCCATGATTAGATCTGATGCCCTCTTCTGTGGTGTCTGAAAACAGCTACAGTGTACTTACATATAATAAATAAATAAATGGTTTAAAAAAAAAAAAAGACTCTAAGAACCAGAGGAAGGGAAGAAGTCATGGACTGCAGTCTGCCAAGCATGGAGGTAGACAGTGAAGTAACTCTTCATTTGTGTCTCTATAAGCAACGCTAATGAAACCCATTAGGTTACCAAACACAAAAACTAACATAGAATTTGTTGTCCAATACAAAGTGGCCAGTTCTAAAACCATATATGTATACAAACAACAAAATCAGACCCAGCAGGTCATGTTTATATCCTTGTGCACACATAAAGACATATGTGTAACAATGATAATCAGAGACAATCAGTTTGGGGAGGTGGCATTTAGAAGAAGACAAAGAAAAAAGAAAGTGATTTTCATTAACAATGATATAAAAATAGAATTTTTTAAAGACTAAAAAAGTACTTTTGAAAAAGTTAAGAAACATACACATACATGACAGAAGAAAAGAATGGGTGGGAAGAGAAATGCACTTGGGAGGGGCCAGAGGGGGCAGGAAGGGTGGATACAACAAAAATACACTATAAGCCGGGCGTGGTGGCGCACGCCTTTTATCCCAGCACTCGGGAGGCAGAGGCAGGCGGATTTCTGAGTTCGAGGCCAGCCTGGTCTACAAAGTGAGTTCTAGGACAGCCAGGGCTATACAGAGAAACCCTGTCTCGAAAAATTTTTAAAAATTAAAAAAAAACAAAAACAAAAAACAGTTCACGTGACTTAAAAACCTAGCTTTAAGCTGCAGCTCCAGAGAGCAAACCAATTAGTCATTTCTACGGCTGAAGCCTTAACTGTCTGCCTTAAAACCATAAAATGCCTGAGATTTTAAGTTTCACAGTGAGGCAAACCGGACTACCAACAATCACAAAACTTCCTTAGAGGGGTCAAAGGTGAACTTATGCTTCATCTACAAACGATGCAGCCAACATTCCCTCAAGGAGAGGTGACTAAGAGGTTCTTCTGCAGTGGAAAGAGACTGAAGACAAAGAGGCATGTAACTAGCAGATACAGAAGCCAGGCCAAGGTACTAGTCTCAGACTGCTAGAGAACATACAAGTCAAAGCACACATCTCAAAGACAGGGAGGAGAGATGTTAATTAACATTGGGGAGAATGACTTGCCAAGATGAATCAGCCTGCTCTATGACCTTTCTAAGAATCTCTCCAGGATTTCAGAAACAGCCTCTGGCCGAGTAAAGGGATCATTGGAGCAATTATCCTAAAAACTCTTGGGCAAAGAAACAAATTCAGAGCCTCAATACTGCTCAATACTGAGACCTGCCCCACAGCAAGGAATTCATGGCTGCTACTACTGTACATCAACTGCTCTTCCAGAGGTCCTGAGTTCAATTCCCAGCAACCACATGGTGGCTCACAACCATCTGTAACAAGATCAGATGCCTTCTTCTGGAAGACATTGGCAATGTGCCCTACTCATATTAGATAGATAGATAGATAGATAGATAGATAGATAGATAGATAGATAGATAGATTGATTTCCCTGTAAATAGTTAAATCCAGTTTTAAATGAACATTATCCATTCAAGACCAAGCAAATGAGAGTTCCATTCCAAAGATCTACACAGAAAAATTACAGAGAAGTTCTAGTATGTACGCATTTCTTTTCAGAACCTCAATTTTACAAAAGTTTGATGTCTGCCCTTCATGAAATAATGGTTAAAAATCCAGTAAATGGTCAGTTTGCCTTAGAATCATTGTAACAAGCCAAGTAGCTCGATGGTATAAAACATTCAGATTCCTTTATTGTATGGGGTTGACAAGCACCCAAAACAAGAAATAATATGATTTCATCCAGGTTTCCTTAAAAGGCAAGGACTTGAGGCAAAGTCTTCCATGATGCCGCTTTGTGTGATGTGGTGGGACCAGAGTATGGACTGAAAGGAGAAACTGGGGAAGTGATTGGGAAGCCAGTCACACCTACAGCCTGAGGTCATTATGGGAGCCTCAGGAGACAGGTATCCTCAGAATTACCCAACTTACTGACCAAGGTAAAGTCTCAAACCAACTGCCTTCCATAGACTCACTTTGGGATGGCAATTCCTTGCATATTAGATATGCACACAGGTCGGAAAAGCTAACCTGGGGTCATCAGCACAGCTCTGAGTCTACACCTACCTAAGGTTCACATAGCAACAAAGGCAAGCTGCACAGAAGCAGGATACACAGGGTTCAATGCAAGTCTTAGCCCACACACTTGGAGCGGGTGGTTTCACTTCTTCAGCCAACGTTTATAGGGAAGGCAGGTCCACATCAGAGGCCCTTTCCTTAAGGTCGGCTCCCAGACTAAGAATGCATGCCCATGCCCATGCCCATGCCCATGCCCATGCCCATGCCCATGCCCAAGAGTGGGTCAGTCACACCACCAATGTGATATGGGTTTGCTTTTTACTGGTCACATCAATATTTGATAAACCCGTGTTACTTATTTACAGATTTATTTACTCAGTCGTTTATGTGATTTTTTTTTGCGGGGGGGGGGGGGGGGGAGGGGGCTCTCATACTGTAGCTCAGGCTGGCTTCTAACAATTATTCCCCTACCTCATTCTATAGGTATGCACTATAGGTACACCATCATGCCCAACCATTCATCAGTATCTTCAAAGCAATAAAGGAACCTAAGAATATGTCCACACATTATGACATATATAAGAGGGAACATATATAAATGTTGCATTTTTACATATATTATATTTATATAGTTTTTTGCATATATAGTGAGAATTCAAAGAAAGAAATTGCCCATATCTCCTAAACAACCTGAGGTTTATGATGAAGGTTCATGATAAACAGAATGACAGCAGGAGTCGAAGGTGTGTTAAGTAGGAACTGGAGGCCCTAAACACTTCCAGGGCTCAGTTCCCACTAGAGTAAATGGGGGTCAGTTTAAGTTTGAACTCAGCCTTCAGCACAAATTTGTTACTAGTTTAGCATTCACTTGCCCCTCTCCCCCCACCCCCAACTACATTTCAGTGTAGACCTCCCGGTATCATTGTAAGCATGGCTGGGTGAGTATCATTGTAAGCATAGCTGGGTGAGATAAATCGGTTAATCGGTAACTCTTTGAGGGAAAGACTGTAACTATTCTACAAAGGAAACAAGTAACCCCCCTAAGGTCAAGAGATCTGCAATTCAGCTGGAGCATCCTGGTTTCCTCCTCAAACTACTAAGAGGGGCTGCCTCTTGGGGGGGGGGGCAGAGGGAAGGGAAGGAAGTGGGACATCTGCTAGGACAGACTGGTTGGGAAAGGGCTGCTTTGGAAACCTCCCAAGGGAAATAATTCTGTCAAGCAGCTGGAAATCCTAATGGCCTCACTGACATTTCCCATAAAGTCCCAAGCTGGGGCCCGCCAGCAAGGAGTACGGAAGGTCTTGCAGAAGGCCACCACATCACTTGGCTATGGTGCTCATCCCGAGAGAACAATAGGCATGATCACACTCCACCCTCCGATAACTCCCGCTGCACCTCTTCCTTTAGCTCGACTTCCTACTTTGCCATCACCCCACCATGACCAGCGGCAATCAGAACAGGCCTAGGAAAGTAGGGAAAATCTCTACAGACCAATCGTTTAAAAAAACAAACAAGAGGGGCTGGTGAGGTGAGATGGCTCAGCGGGTAAGAGCACCCGACTGCTCTTCCGAAGGTGATAAGTTCAAATCCCAGCATCCATATGGTGGCTCACAACCATCCGTAACGAGATCTGGCGCCCTCTTCTGGAGTGTCTGAAGACAGCTACAGTGTACTTACAAATAATAAATTAAAAAAAAAAAGATTAAAAAAAAAAAAAAGAGGGGCTGGTGAGATGGCTCAGCGGGTAAGAGCACCCGACTGCTCTTCCGAAGGTGATGAGTTCAAATCCCAGCAACCACATGGTGGCTTACAACCACCCATAATGAGATCTGATGCCTTCCTCTGGTGTGTCTGAAGTCAGCTACAGCATACTTATGAATAATAATAATAAATGAATCCTTGAACCGGAGAGAGCAAGTAGGACCGGCCAGAGCAAGCGGGGCCGACCGGAGTGAGTGGGGCAGACCAGAGCGAGCAGGGTTGACCAGAACGAGGGAAAAAAACAAAAAAACAAAAAATAACAAACAAGAGCCAGGCGTGGTGGTGCACACCTTTAATCCCAGCACTCGGGAGGCAGAGGCACGCAGATTTCTGAGTTCAAGGTCAGCCTGGTCTACAAAGTGAGTTCAGCCAGGGCTATAAAGAGAAACCCTGTCTTGAAAAACCAAAAAAAAAAAAAAAGCCCTGGCTCCATTCAAGATTCTTGATCCATGATCCAGCATGTCTTTCTCTGCCACCAGAGACACACACACACAAAAAAAACTGAGTTGTGTGCTGGAATCAAGGTAAAACAGGCCAGTCCTCAAAGACAGAACAGATACAACCTTGAAGGAGAAATAATTCCTTGTTGTGTTAAGCCATCAAACCTGAGTTGGTAGGCCTGTGTTCGTGTTGATTTTTAAAGCTGTGGTTCCTCTTAGGACTTATAAAAAATCCCCGCCTAGGTTCACGTATTTGAACACCTGGTCTCTGGCTTAGGGAACTGGCTGCATCTGGTCTCAGATTGGTAACAGTGTTTTGGGAGGTTGAGTACGCTTTGGGAGATGGAGCATGGTTGGAGGACGTGGCCTTCCTCCACTTCCAGACTCAGAATCTGACTCCCAGTCACCACCATTCCCTCTGCGACAGGATGGTCTGTCTATAAGCCCTCAAACCTTGAGCAAACAGACATCCTTCCTGTCTTAAGTTACTGCTTGTCCACATCAACAGGAACAGCAAAAATCACCATCCCAAAGCTTTCCCCACCAGAGGCTGACTCAAGCTAGGTAATTAAGTGCTAGCTTGACCTCACCTTCCTGTGCTCATTACCTCTCCCTTGGATGTCATACACACACCCTGTATGTTATATGCAGAGGCATAATTGTCGAAACAGAAATTCGAATACAAAACGTAAAAATCAGGATGCTCCCGGGCATGGTGTCGCATACCTGCCATGCCACTCCATGTAGGCAGAAGCGTAGGATCATGAATTTTGAGAACACACTTGGCCACTTAGCAGGTACATTGCTAGTTCAAGGCCACTGTGGCATATATAGTAAGAGCCCTTTTGAAAAATTAAAAGCAAGATCCTGAACAAGTTCCTCATGCACAAAGATTTTTTTTTAAATGGCTCCTTTATTTCTTTTTGTTTTGTTTTGTTTTGTTTTTCGAGACAGGGTTTCTCTGTGTAGCCCTGGCTGTCCTGGAACTCACTCTGTAGACCAGGCTGGCCTCAAACTCAGAAATCCACCTGCCTCTGCCTCCCCATTGCTGGGATTAAAGACATGCGCCACCATGCCCAGCTTGGCTCCTTTATTTCTAAGTTTCAAAATCAGTTCAGAATAAACTCAGTGGATATCCTTAATGAGATTCACACATATACATGGCCAAAAAAAAAAAAAAAGCACACACAAATGAGACAAATGAAATGAGCCCTATAACTTAAGGAAAGTCTGGTCTTTGATACATAGTCCTGTTCTCATAGGACCCTGTGGGCTTTGTGTTCCTTCTTCTGATAATCCTAATTGCTAGCAAAAGCTCCCAGTCCTCACCTGTCTCCTCTAAGTGCTCATTCTACTCTCCTGATCCTTTCTCCTATCTCTCCACAGAAATTAACACTGGGGAATTAGCAGTCTGCAGATTTTTAGCATCTTCCGTCAACCAAGACTCAAAATTAGGTTGGGAGCAAGGCATGAATGGGAGATACAGTATTTAAAGAGTAACAGCAGTGAAGACATGTCTATATAGAATGTCTACACTAAGGAGAAGGAGGAAGCCACCATGAGGGGAGACAGACCATGAGCACGTGGCCAGGAGAAACACAGCTGGCTAGTTACAATGTTGTTCTGCTACAGGACCCTGCCAGAAAAACACACACAACCACTCTAGACCTTCCTGGGAAAGTGGATTTAACAGAGACAGAATGAGTTTCAAAGCATGTTTTTTTTAGAAGCCTAAAAAACCTACAACAGGGAATCCAAATAGAGGGCTCATGATGAAATTATTGGCCAACTGAAGAAAGCGGTGAATCTTCAGCCACAGCAGAGAGAGAACTTCATTCCAGTCCTATGCTGGAGGCTACTGGTCCGCCATGTTTCTTCTCACCTTGCTTTCATAGTTTATTATACTGATGACTTAACAATGTTTATTTTTCCTCATTACGAAGTGATGTCTTCTTAGGATGGTCACAGATAGCATAGTGATAATTATAATTGATTCAACAATGAAAAAAAAAAAAAAAGTCTGCACGATTTGGATTTGTACCTCCTGCCTGACGTCAGTCCACTCTCTCCACCAGCCCTGAAGGCTAACAGCTGTGCGACACTGAATTGCCTCAAGAGGATCTCTCCTCCCAGAGCTTTCTGCACATTGAGCTTGCTTTCCTCACTCAGTCTGACTGTCAGGGAAAGCAATATCCCTAGAGTTCCAGGGCAGAAGCCAGTCTCCAGTGGCCTCCTGGACCACTGCCTCAATTAAAGAAAAGGATCATGGTGAAAAGCAGAGAATAGACGTGACACGGAGAGCTAGTGGGCAGCACGTGGTAAAATAACTTTACAGGCCAGGCGTGGTGGCGCACGCCTTTAATCCCAGCACTCGGGAGGCAGAGGCAGGCGGATTTCTGAGTTCGAGGCCAGCCTGGTCTACAGAGTGAGTTCCAGGACAGCCAGGGCAATACAGAGAAACCCTGTCTCAAAAAACAACAACAACCACAAAAAAAATAATAACTTTACAGAAAACAATAGCTGTTTCTGATTTCCAGGAAAATGACAAATTCTTCCCCAAGTGATGCTACTTATCAAAAGAATCACGGCAAGTTTCATAGCAATTAATTTCCTTTTCCAAATGCGGGGGGGGGGGGGGGGGGGGGGGCAGGGGCCTTGTTTGTTTGGTTGTTGTTTGATATGAACAGAAGTCCCACTGGTAGGGTCCAAAGTTACCCTCTTTCTTGCTTCTCCAGTCTGTTCCCTCTCTGGATACATCACAGCCCCATCCCACAGGGGTCCCAGGTCCACAGGTGGTCACGGTCCTCTGTCAGCAGACTTGAGCATCCTGCCCTCTGTCACTGGCAATGACACTAAAAACAAGCCTGGGCTTGACTTTAGCCACATCAGGGGACACACTCCTGACTTCTAACTCAGGCAACGCAAATTTTATTTCTGATCACCTAGCAAATTCTTTTTGGAATCCTGCCTGTATCATCTTCAGCCGCGCACTGTTTTCTATGCTCAACAGAAGCTGCACTGATGGGCTGCCCGCAGGGTCAGCTGAGGTGTTTATTGTTTAGTTGGAAGAGTCTTCTGTCGATCTAGATTTAAAGGAGGAGGTGGGGGAGGGTATCAGTTATATTATAAAGGAGCTCTCCTTGGGAAAAAGGATAGAAGCTTTAGATTCGCTGAGTCTTAAATAACGGCTCAGCTTTGCTGACCCCAACGTCGACAAGGGGTAGCCAAGGCCACAAAAGACAAGTCCCAGTAAAAAGGTAAAACCAGCCTCCTCCCCTCCCCCTCATCCAAATTACGATCCCATAAAGAGAAAAAAACTGAAACTCCCTCCAGAGTGGCATCTTTCATGGATGGAACCCCTCAGCGCTTTGGCAATCAATCAAAGCCGGCCCTCCAAACTGTGGCAAAGTGGAGTCCCACCATCCCAACAGAGACAACACGGCAGTGACCCATGCCCACCCATGCCCAACGCTAAGCACCCAGAGTTAAAGTGCTCCCATGGTCAGGTGGGGCCAGCCAGGCACAGTTTGGTTTCTACTTAGCAGTTTAAGCAAGAAGGGTTCTGCTGGCTGAAGAGCTCTGCTTGCTGAAGATTATGCTCTAGAGGCTAACGGAAATAGTGACCACCGGCACCTGTCACCTGTCACCTGATAGTGGTGTGGTGTGTTCCACTCCCTAACGGATTTCTTGAGTCTGACTTCCACAACAGTACAGACACATTGGGTACAGGTCATTTAAAATCTTTTACAAGGAAATTATTTGGTGTTGAGACGGTTTTAAAAGGAGAGTTACTACTGCACTTTCAACTCTTCCACTGGTTCTTAGTCGTGACCCTTTGCTCCTCGGCACAGAGGTCATAGCACTAGCTAAGGAGATATTGGGTTTTTTAGACTACAGCCCATCCACTGTTTGATGGCTCAGCCCTGAACTTTTTAAGCTGTGTTAACCTTTCACACCAATCCAGATCCCTCCGTTGCCTGTCACATTTTCAAATCACAGAAATGTCAACTTAGAACAAAAGAAAACGGTATCTGACGTCACTAATTCCTCGCACACAAGCCCCGTCTCTCCAACAGTGTATCTTTAGTAAAAACTGTCTGAAATGACTCAGAAAAAAGGCTACCTGAGTCCCAACCATTGACACCAATAGGCTTTCTGTCTCCCTAGTTTAAAAATTCCATAGAAGGGGCTGGTGAGATGGCTCAGTGGGTAAGAGCACCCGACTGCTCTTCCAAAGGTCCTAAGTTCAAATCCCAGCAAACACATGGTGGCTCACAACCATCTGTAACGAGATCTGACTCCCTCTTCTGGAGTGTCTGAAGACATCTACAGTGTACTTAAATATAATAAATAATAAATAAATAAATCTTTAAAAAAATTCCATAGAAGTCTGTAATACCATAGTACACGAGGATTTTGAACCTTCTTTAAAAAAGAAAAATGAATACATATGTAAATAAACCACTGCTGCAGATGGGGGGTGGGCGGGAGTTTACTGTCCACAGCTGATCCCTAACCCTAGGGCTGCAACTGACACAAAGCAGGTCCTCGGTACTGCTACTACATGGACAAAGGATCGATAGTAGTACCAAGTGGACAGACAGGTAACTTGGTTTTCCATTTCTTTTAGTTCAGCGGATGAAAGGGCAGTGAAGCCAATTCCTTGAAGGACATCACAGGCCATTTACACCACTGGGAAAGTTGAAACAGACCCTTTGTTAGAAAAAAAAAAAAAGAAGAAGAAGAGATGCTTCTGCATGGAGGGAGTAACGAAACTGTGATATTCCTAAAGTTCTCTTACGTTCCTAGACTCTGTAACATAAATACCATGCCCTAAGAGAGACTGTACATCTACCTAAAACCTGATTGCCACGTAGAGTAATTACCACACATTGCTCGAAATCAACAGCTGTGTTGGGATATGGATGCAGAAATACTAACCCATCCAAAATGGAGACATATCGGATCAGAGAGAAGCACTCTTGCTAAACTAGGTGCTCTCTGGAAGCACCACCTATGCTCTGGGGCCTTCTTGGGGACAAGGCCCCAGGTCAGTGGGGACATGGGACAAGCTAGGGGTGCAGGCAGAGTAAACATGGAACAAACGGTACCACATTAAACTTACACCCTTTGCCTGGCCACTCACAGCGTGTCTCTCTACTGAAGAGAGGTATGAACCTAGTCATGATAGGTAAGCATTTGTAACTGAATATATACATTTCATGATGCAGATGTAGCTCAGTGGTGGGCTGAGCAAGAAACACACGCCCTGGATTCAATCCTCCACATGGTATAAAACCACCACAAAAACCCAGACATTTATATACAAGTACTTCTGTTTGTTAAATCGGACTTTTTAGTCACAGCAAATGTCACCCTACAACGTCTAAAACTGAGAGCACCTTCCTCAGATTACATTCTTTTTCTCCGGACGGAACCAGTGGTTTGTACAGACAGAAGAAAGATTTATGTCTTCCTCAACAACTCTGTTTTTTGGGGGTTTTTTTGGGTTTTTTCTTTTTTTTTTTTTTATATGACTTCTAAAGAACTAAAGGGAACTCCATTCATGAATAAGTCCACTTTGTAGTACCTCTTTCTTTTTCCCCATCCCCTCCGTCTTTTGTCCAAACCACAGAGCAGATAGAGGGATTGGAGAGGTAGAAAAATGTCAACATTACAGACGTGGCACAGCTATCTAGGAGCTGGGCTTGGGGACTCTTCCGCACTCACGGGAGTTGTTCTGAGCACACCAATTCCAGATTCCAGAGAACAAACTGAAACAGTCTGACCACTCTGCAGTCTCCCCAAAGCCTTATCCAACTTCGGAGTCCACTCCTGACCACTCCTACAACTGGGGAACCCGTGTCTTATTTTCGGGTTTTAAGTAATTCCACCTTAATTGCAGTGACGACAGAGAATATGCATAAAGAAGCAATCCTCTGTGTATACACATGCTTTCTGAATCTCCCCTGCTATCTGAATGAAAGGTCCTACACAAGGACTCTGTGGTTGTAAGCTCACATATGGAGGGCAGACACTAAGTTGGATATAATTACAGCCACGCAGCTAAATCTCAAACTCACATATTGTTCCTATTTAACTGACATAGATGAACTTACTAATTTACTGGACATGTGCAGCAAATTATTCCGACCACCTCCCCCAGCCCTCAAGAATGCACTGGCGATAGGTGTTACTGAAAAAAAAAAAAAAAACAACAACAACAACAAAAAAAAAACACCCCCTACACAGGAAACATGCGTTCCCAGACGCTTGCAGAGGCTTCTAAAACATACATTGTTATTTTAGTTCTTTGAATCTGTGCCCTGAAAAATAAGGCCAAGCGTTAACCTTGGTTTCCTTACCATAGTAATAAAGAGATCAGCCCAGAGACTATGCAAATTCCCTCAGTAAGGACAGCCTCTCGCCAATTAACAAGGGCATAATTTGTGTGGTGAAGAGGAAGACAAAATTCTTAAGAATGTGTCATTTAACAGAGTTTGGAAGGCCTAAAAAGACCCACACTAACACTTAATGATAACCAGGGAACATTTTCTGATTGTGGGGGGAGGGAGGAAAGTTTGAGGTGCTTTACCTCAAACTGCAGCAGACAAGGCAACGGACCATCAAATCCAGGTAGATGTTGCAAAGAGTGACCCCATGAACTTCCTGCTGGGGTAAGACTCCTCAGGGGGTACAGAAGGTGTGTGTGTGTGTGTGTGTGTGTAGAGGTGTAAGCGGGGAGAGCCAAGAGACTGGGTTTGGCAGCTTTCAACATCTAAGACTTTTCTCTGTTGTATCTGCAAAATGTCAGGCCACCACCTGAAGCTAGCTGCAAAGTTCGAAAGGGGGAAAAAAATGGGGTACTAGCCAGGGAAGGACTCCACCGGAGTCGCCCCAAGGGCAGACCAGGCGAAAGTGGGCAATGAACGTTGACAAAGAGGACTCCGCCTTTCCCACTGGGCTTGGCTCCTTTCAATAAAAAAGGAAAGGCGGCCACCGCCGCCACCGCCCCTTCCCTCCTTTTCACCCAAGGCTAGAGAGCAGACCCTAAACTACATCCTCACAGTCCTATTCGCTCTGGCTGGCTCCCGGAGTTGAAAACCCAGAGTCTATACTCCCAGAGGCACAGCCCGTGGCGCGTACCCCAGCCCAGAGCATCCCCTCCCTGACTTCGGGTGCTGGGACACTTCTCCAGGAACCCACCCTCCCTTCCTCTTCCCGGAGCCCCGCATTCACTACTGCCGCCCCCGGCCTGCCAGCCACAAAGTATTTTAGGACTTCCACCCACCCCGAAAGGGAGCCCTTTGAAAACTTTGTGTGTGTGTGTGTGTGTGTGTGTGTGTGTGTGTGCCTAGGGCTTTGTCCACATCCTGGGCAGGGCCCGGGTCACCCGGGTGGGCGCCTGAGGGTGTCCGGAATTTCACAATGCACCGGGGGTAAGCCACCACGGAAATCCCACCCCTTTGACCCGCTTCTACAGCCGTGTGACACAGAGCTTCAGCACCCAATTCTCATGCCCGGATCGCCCCCAGGGCGCGGGAGAACCGCGAGGAAACCCTCCTCAGTCAGCGCCTTCCTCCTCTGTCACCAGCTAAGCGTTGTGCGCCGTGAGAGAGAGGTAGCTGGGGAAAGCAGCAGCTCGAGCAACCTCTTCTAAGGGCGCCTCACAGAAGGGTCCTTTTCCTCCCACATCCCCGAAACAGGGGCGCGCCAAGGCGATCTAAGGTTGCATCAGGTAGGCTCTGAGCCTGCGGGCTTCCCAAGCTCCCCTCCGCCCCAGACGCGCGCCCAAATTCATGCACACACCCACAGCCCCCATGAGCCACCACCCAGAGCCCCCCTCCTGGTCCCCGCAAATCTCCACCCGCACGCGCCCCGAAGAGGAGACCACCCGGCGCCCCAGGATCGGCACGTTAGAGAAGCGAGGCCCCAGTACTCACACTCGGTCTCCCCACTGCCACGGCCATCGCGAGTGTGGCTCTGGCTGCTCTTTACCGACACTGGCTGCTGCTGGTGCTCCGGCTCCCGCTGGCCTCCCCCGCGCCTCCCTCGCGGCTGCGCCCTGCTCGCGCCCGGCTCCCGCGCGCCTCCAGCCGCATCTGCTCGCCCGCGCCGCCCCGCCCGCTTTATTCCAGCAACATGGCCTCCCGCCTGGACTCGACCATTAGCTGCCCCCGGACGGGGGTGCAGAGAGATCCCCAGCCCCAGTCGAGTGAACGAATGCAGCGGGTGAACGGTGATCCTGGTCAGCTGATAGGATAATACTCTATGAAGTCAGCCACCTTCCCTCCTGTGGCTTTCTTCTGTCCCACTAAAGTGTCCTGTGCCGGGACACTGCCCGACACTCCCCCTGTTGCAACATGTGCTGGGGTCCGCGTAAAAGCCTAGGCGCGGAGGTCCCAACCCCGAGCTGCCACGCGCTGCGCGGAGCCGGCACCTGGGGCTCTTATGGGGTGGGGCAGGGAAGCTAGGGGACCACAGGGTCTGGAAAGTTGACCTGGTGACACGCCCCACCCGGAGGATCCCTCCTAGAAGGTGCGATGGGTAACCTTCTAGGGCAGAGCGCGCCCTTCGAGGAAAGAATTGCGGGTCTGCTGGGCCTTCCATCAGAAAGGAGACTAACCCAGCAGCTGGAAGCCGTAGCTGTGGTGTGCGGCCGGCCTGGGGACCGCTTTTCCAGAAAAAGAGGACGTAGTCGTGAACGATCCAACCACCGCTGCTGGGGACAGGGAAAAAATAAATTAATTAAAATTTAAAAAGTAAAAACAAAACTCCAGTGCTCGCTGGAGAAATCAAGCCGTTTGTGAGCTTGCTCCAGAGCTTTTCCCACCGTGTCACTGGAGAGGTTACTGGTGCGGAGAGGTCAGTGGACCTGTCATTGGATCCCCGGAGATAGACCGGACGAACCAGGGCCCGGAGGCGTGCAAGCGCAACCCTGGCTGCGGGGTGTGGTGCACAGCGAAGGCGAGAAGCGGGTGACAAGTGGGTGCGACTCACAGCACAGGGAACTGGGAGGACTCCTCCACCACTAGGAAGTATTTTTTTCCAGCAGATGTTGGAATATTTACAGTGTCTGAGTGGCAGGTGAAATGGCGGGGTCCTTGTGCTTGCATCTGACATAGGCTTAATAGGGAGAGGTGTCATGCGCTGTGGGTGTCCACGCATGGTAAACCCACGATCACGTGAGGATAGCTACTTGATTGAGTTGAGGAAACTAGGTGGCTTAAAGCGCAGGGAAAGGGGCAAAGGAAGAGCTGTATTCAGCCCACGTGAACGCGCCCTCGGAGCAGAGGCGTGGAGGGAGAACTAGGGCGGGCATCTGAGAGTCATACCTGAGACTTCAAACATCCAAGTTTCTGGGAACCCACTTTTGGCCATGGGATTCAGATGCTCTGTCCAGCCTTTGGCTGAGGGTAAGTGACTGTAGCACTGGTTCACCAGTAGCTGATCTGATGCTGGGCTGCTCGGGTAGGTGAGTGAGGAACTAGAAGCGGCCTCGAGGGAATTCCACCCTTGGCAGTGGAACCGTGGGAGGAGTGGGAAGAGTGTGTTGAAAGAGCGGGGGGTGGGGGGTGGGGGTGGGGGGGGGCTCTGATGTAAAAGCCTGGTTCTGGCTCACTCAGGCCTGAACAGCACTAACTTATTCTGATTACTCTCTGTTCTATAGATAACATGTCTTTTGAGAATGGGGACCTCATTTACACCGTTACACAGTGAGCAAAACCCTGTCGAGTTTGTAAGATGTCACTCGAGTGAGTGCTACATAAGAGCTCTCTAAAACAAGAATTACCTTGGCACTGTGACTCTAATCCAATGCTTTCTTGTTCTTTGGTTGGGGGGGTGGGTAATCAGGACAGGTGCATATGAGAGTTGTGAATAATTTCTTCTTCAAACTTAAACCTTTTAAGATGAAAAGGTGAGGGTGGTGCTATATATAACTTCAGATGACAACAGGCAGGAACTGTGACTTACTTTCACCCCAGCCATTGTTGCAGATGAACCAGGCCGTTAAGAAGTTGTCATAGTAATAATCATCTCTCAATAGACTATGAACTCAAGAGTTCTTATTTGCCTTTTGGCTTCTAGCACACACCGTACATGTTGAACAGGACTGTCCTCCAAGCCAAACAACTGTCATCTTGGTGCAAATGAACATCCCAGCTGTGGCTGCTGACTGTTTACCTCCTCAGAGAGGGGAGTGAGGCTCAGGAGCCCCTCACTGGGTATCTAGCCACTTGCTACCACATTTTCTATGTGTATCTGCCTTACCTGCACTTGGCCTCCAGGAAGGGCTGGAGTGAGTGTATATAGGCTGAGAAGACTAGGAGAGTTGGGGATCCATCTGTGTGACTATTGGAAAGCCTTCATCCCTGCCGGGTCGTGTTAGTTTTCAGTATGGCCTCTAAGAAAAGAGTACTTACCTTCCACTAAGTAACCCCTCACCTGTGATCTAAGGAAGCCCAATGAACTCACTGCCTTCCAGAGTGAACTTTGGTTGTGTGGTGCCTCAGTTTGTCTGTGGACCTTAGGAGGAAGGGTAGATGCTGCTCATGCCTCCCCCTAGGAAGGAACTTGAACAACATTTGCAATACTCAATAAAGTTGAATGATCAATACATGTTTACATATTCTATAAATGTTGAGTGGAGATGGAACTAGGGACTAAGGCTATGAACAATCAATTATTTCCATAGACAGAATTTAGTACTTGACCCTAAGGGCAGTGAAAAGCCCATGGGGTTAGTAAGCATAGAAGTGATTTCAGAAAAGATACATAATGAATGTTTAACATTGTTCCTCGTGTAAGACCAGCGCCCTTCTTAGTGGGACCCCTGATGATTTGGAGAGATTTTTCAAGTGAATGTTGCACCTTGGTAGAAAGTAACTGTCTCTTATTAAAGGTTCCTGAAAATACAACATCCATCAGGCCCTTAATTTCGTTCCCTTAGTGCCCTCAAGAGATCACATGACCTACACTCAGAGAGGTGACACTTAAATTTAATTCTGGAGTTAAGTAAAGACAAAACCTTTGCATTCTAGGTTTACACATTCTTAGTTTTTTAGGTAAGTTATCTAGGTTGTTTCTGTATCTTTCCCCTTTCCTTTAAAAAAATCTAATGTAAGAGTGCTTTGCTGCATTAAGAAAGTACAAAATATACAATGGGAACAATAGCAAACAGATACAATGAGAAATACATTAAGAAACAAAACAGATACAGTAAGAAAAACACAAAACAGATACAATGAGAAAAACACAAAACAGATACAATGAGAAAAACACAAAACAGATACAATGAGAAAGACACAAAACGGATACAATGAGAAAGACAAAATAGATACAAGAGGATAAGGTAAGAAACAGGAAGACTGGGCATGGTAACAGACCTTTCATCCCAGCCTGGTCTATATAGCCAGTTTCTCAAAACAACCAGGGCTACATAGTGAGATCCTGTCAAAAAAAAAAAAAAAAAAAAAAAAAAAAAAAAAAGGAAGAAGTAGTAGTAGTAGTGCTGGGATTAAAGGCGTGTGCCACCACCGCCCAACTAAGGGAATGGTTTTACAGACATGCAAAATATTTCTGAGCCGGGCGTGGTGGTGTATGCCTTTAATCCCAGCACTCGGGAGGCAGAGGCAGGCGGATTTCTGAGTTCGAGGCCAGCCTGGTCTACAAAGTGAGTTCCAGGACAGCCAGGGCTATACAGAGAAACCCTGTCTTGAAAAAAAAAAAATTTAATGAAATACTGGGAATTGAGCCCAAGGTCTTACATAGGATTTGTCAGGCAAACATTATATAATGAGCTAAATCGTCAGCCCCCAACCTCAATTTATGAATCCAAATGAAAAACTATTCATGTGCATGAATTGAAACATAGCAGTGGTAAGATAACAGAGTCTTCAAACTGATGTTCAGATTCCACACAGTCCTTTTCAGCAACTCAACCAACTTGTTGCTAAAAACTGATTAGGGTCCACTGTTCCTGTGGACATCCAGAGACCCAAAACAGCAACAAGTTCCAAGATTCACAGTACCAGCTTCAACCTTGACCACAAAGCAGGAGCCAGAGTAGCACAGATACAAGAGAAACCTGTTAATAATGGGATAGAGTTAAGATCCAAAACCTGATTCCTGTCTGCTGTCAGCGGATTTTCAACAAGGGACCATTCAATGGGGTGAGTAGACTTCCAAGGAAATGGAAATGCAAGGAAAACCAGAAACTAGGCGACAGTTCACATCCATTAGGGCAGCTATAACTCAAAGACCTGGGCATGGTGGCAAACCCAGCTCCGAGGAGCCAAAAGCAAGCAGATCTCTATGAGTTCAAGGCTAGCCTGGTCTACATAAATGAGCTCCAAGACAGCCAGGTCTATGTAGAGAGTCCCTGTCTCAAAAACAAACAACAAAACTCACAAGGGTTCAAATAATAGTGTGTTGGTGAAGACTGAAGAACCCGAAAGCTTCATATACTGCTGATAGGAATGGCATTGTCATCCTGGCATTACAGACGTTGATGGTCCTCAGATAATTAGGCCCAGTTACACTATGAACTAGAAATGTCACTCCTCAGTCGATTCCCAAGAGAAACGAAAACACAAGCCACACAGCAGTGTGTACAATGGCATTCACAGGGTTCAACACTCTAGCCAAACAGTGGAAATAACCCTGCCAACTGATGAACGGATAATATACGATATATCCATACAGTAGAGTATTTATTTTGCCATAAATGGAAAAAGTACTGATCACATAGTACATGAATGGATCTTTCAAACATTATGCTATGTGAAAGGGGAAAGTCTCAAAAGAGCACTCATCCTATGACTCCACTTATACATTGAGTCTAGACACAGGCAGCTCATTGTTAGTGGGGAGGAGGTGAAGGGAGACAGCTCAGAGGCGCAGGCTTTGCTTCTGAGATGGTAACAAAGTAAGGCTCACTGCAAGGCAGGAAGCAAGCACTCCCTGCTTGCTCTCCAGCCACAGTCTTGGCTTGGTCTTGGTCTTTTAGGTCTTAGCCATCCCGGTAGGTACGCTGCTCCCATGGGTGATGTTCAGCATCCATTGGCCGAACACACAACTTCTTACATAATGTGTCTTTTGTCTCTCATCGGTTTAGGGATTTTGGTTGGCTAGTTTTGTTTGTTTTTGAGGCAAGGTTTCACTATATAGCCTTGAGTGGCCTAATCAGACAGACTGACCTTGAAATTGTGAAAATCTTCCTCTCTCTGACTGGAGTGCTGAAATTGCAATCACGTGCTATCATGATTGGCTTTCCCTGGGGTTTTTTAATTGGGTTTTCCTGTTAGCTCTGAGAATCATCACAGATGTCTGATACAAGCCCTCTAACAGGTGTGTTCTTTACAAATACTTACTCTGTCCAAGGCTTGGCATTTCCTTCTCTTAACAGTCAAAAGCAGAGATTTTAATGGGTTTTTTTGTTTTGTTTTGTTTTGTTTTGCTTTGTTTTGTTTTGTTTTTCTCTATGAATGATGCCTTGGTTTTAGTTTTGTCATTAGAGAGCCTTTGCCACATTCATTGCTATTTTCTAGATCTCTCATAGTTTTCAGGAGTTCTATGTTGTGTGGTTATTGCAGTTTGGTCGTTGAGGTTGGCCTAGAACTCAAAAACCTCCTGCCTCCACCTCCCATCTGCCACGGTTATAGGTGTGTACCACCATGCCTGGCTGTTGAGTTTGAAGTCTAGGGATGGAGGGATGGCTCTGCAGATAAAGGCTCTCGCTGTGAAGCCTGTCAACTGGAGTGTGCCCCTTAGGACTCAAGGAGAAGGGGACAACCAACTCCTGTAGGTTGTCTTCTGAGTTCTATATGTGTGCTGTGGTACACACACACACACACACACACACACAATCAATTAATTAATTAAATGTAAAAATTACGTCTGTAATTTTTTTGTTATTTTGTATATAATACAAGGTAAGAATGGGGTTTGGCATCTGCATTTCTTCACCATATGCAGGAAAGTCTCCCCCTCCCATGCCCCTGTCACTACCTCCCACCACTGAATTCCTTTTGCACCTTTTGTCAAAAGTTCATTCATCAGAGGCAATAATAATAATACTAATAATAATAGCTTAGTGATTAACTTGCTATTCAAACATGAGGATGAGTGTGGACCTCTGGCCCTACATTCTTTTTTGTTTTGTTTTGTTTTTTGTTTTTTGTTTTTCGAGACAGGGTTTCTCTGTATAGCCCTGGCTGTCCTGGAACTCACTTTGTAGACCAGGCTGGCCTCGAACTCAGAAATCCGCCTGCCTCTGCCTCCCGAGTGCTGGGATTAAAGGCGTGCGCCACCACGCCCGGCTCCTACATTCTTTTCATTCTCTCAAGGCTAGCCTACCTTAATCACAGTAGCCTTAGGTGTTAAACACAGGAAAAAATGAATTCTCCGACTCTCTAATGTCCTTTCTACGTTGTTTGGCTACCCAAGTTCCCTTGCCTTTCTAAAAACATCCTACAGCAAGCTTCTGAAATTCTGCCCCAAAATGTCGAGGTTCTCACTGGAATTGCATGAAATTTATAGCATAAGGAGAATTGACTTTTAGCTGTATCAAACATTCCAGTCATAATACATGCTGGCTGTTACTTAAAAAAAATAATAAGTAAGTGTTGAGAGGTTATGGAGGTGGCCCAGAGGGTAACTAACTGCTTTCCATGGAGGCGTGAGCACCTGAGCTCCTATCCTCAACACCTTGTAAGCGCTGACCATGACAGCATACACCTGCAATAGTGATGCTTAGAAGTGAAGACAGGCAGATTCTGAGGCCTCACTGAGGCCAGTCTAGGTAGTCGGTGTACTTGAAGTTCAATAAGAGACCATGTCTTGTAGTAAAAATTTAATGGGGGGGGGGAGGGTGTTCTATCTCACCTTAGATCATCCCAAATAAAAGACATAAAACCTTTATATTTATAATAAATCTTAACAGCACTAGAGCTGGGCAGATATCAGCCCTCTGTGTGTTTTGTCTGCTTCCCTGTCAATAAACCCAGAGATATAACTCACTATGTTCCATGTGGGCTGCTCCTACTCTGACTGACAGTGTTCCCACTATTCACAGACCCCATGGAGTCTTCTCTCCTTTTCCCTTGTGGTCTTTCCCTCAGACCCCAAGCCCAGAAACTGAAGCTCCACCTGTCTCTCTTCTGCCCAGCTACAGGCTGTAGGTATCATTATTCAGCCACTAGTTTCAAATCAAGGAATAAGGTTGCATAACATCACTTGGTAGACATGAGGATCTCCTCATCCCTGAGGCAACCAGATCATGGGGGCCAGCATTTAACATTACAATACATAGCAACAGACCAAACCTCAACAAGGTCACAAAGAAGTATGGTAGACAACATATAGAGGAAGACACTTGCTATCAACTTCTGGTCTCCACAAGTGCACACACTCACACATGCGCGTGCATACACCATAAACCATATACACACACATATAAAATTGTTTAGCTGAAGACACAGTGGTAGAACACTTGCCTAATATATGTGAGTCCCAGGGTTCAATCCGCAGCAGTGCAAATAATAATAATAATAACAATAACATCATCAGCATCAACAACAACAACAATACGATTTAAATCATTTAAAATTCACTGCCGGGGTGTGCTTGCCGGTGTTAAATTTACCATAAACTCTCAGACTGCTCCGATGGCTTTCAATTCTCTATGAAAACCAGGACTGGATGTGTCCTCTTCAGTCCTCTCTATGTCTTAGGTCTCCCAACACTGACGAATATTGATCGTCCAGTCACTCAGGTGGAGTCTTCCATGGAAAACTCACTTAGGTCCGGACATTTTACCTCATTTAAGACAATCGGCTGCTTGCTTACATATTGGACTTGAGTGGCCTTTTAACCAGGTTTCTCAGTACGACATTCATCTTCTCAGAGGTTTATTTTTGCATGCCTTCCTATGGGCCTGGCATCATCAGTAGCTAGCTTGACTTTTATCCTTAGTCACCCTCTTGTGGCGGGTATGGCTTTGAAAAAGAAAAAGGCAGCCTTTTAAAGATTCTTTGCATTCTTTTTAAAGGTGAGAGTTATCTAACCCTCTAAGGAAGTGTCTTTGGTTTTGTGGGTCTGCGCTACTTTTTAGTGCCTGTGCTCTAAAATCTACCCCCATAAAGAATTGCACTGTGGTACAGCAGCAAACTCCCTGGGGTCTGATGACAGCCTGACGGCCACCGTCCTGGAGGTGGTCAGTCAGCCCTGGAGCTGGGTCAGTGACCCTTAGCTCTCACATCTCTCACTACTAGATAATTCCTTTCCTACTGGGACTACTAGTCATATGATTGATTGTTGCTGGTTTTATGTGCCTAGAAACTTCACATAGACTCTGTGAACACTAAATGTTGCTTCTAAATGAAGAGAGCCATGCGTATATGTACATTTTGACAATAATTGCTACAGTCTTACCTTGGTCTCATAGTTATCATCATAATCCACTGTTCCACCCAATTCACTCTTACCAGCTGGTGAGCCCTGATGCACGGGGCATTCTGTAATCTTATCTATTTTATTGATGGTCTGTTCCTCTGATTGAGTGGTGTAAAAATTCTGTTACTAGTTCATTCATAACTTCCTTCTTCTATCAATACTTGTGGATTATGTCCATATCGTGTTCATTTTTCCAAATTCTTTTTTTTTCTTTGCCATTAATTCTACCCCACCTCCCAATCTTAGGTTCTTATGGGCATCAACATTTCAAGTCTCCCCTGGCCATTCCATTGGTTTATCTGGATCAGCAGAAGATATTGGCAGGTAAGTGTGAGGAATTCTGAGAGATTGCACCTCATATTGTATCACTATACCCTGAAATCTCAGCACTTGGTAGATAAAGACAGAATTATCAGGAGTTCAAGGCCAGCATAGTTACATGAAATGGGAAGCAAGAAGATTAAACTGGGGGCCTGATAGTCCCNGTTCAATAAGAGACCATGTCTTGTAGTAAAAATTTAATGGGGGGGGGGAGGGTGTTCTATCTCACCTTAGATCATCCCAAATAAAAGACACAAAACCTTTATATTTATAATAAACCTTAACAGCACTAGAGCTGGGCAGATATCAGCCCTCTGTGTGTTTTGTCTGCTTCCCTGTCAATAACCCAGAGATATAACTCACCATGTTCCATGTGGGCTGCTCCTACTCTGACTGACAGTGTTCCCACTATTCACAGACCCCATGGAGTCTTCTCTCCTTTTCCCTTGTGGTCTTTCCCTCAGACCCCAAGCCCAGAAACTGAAGCCCCACCTGTCTCTCTTCTGCCCAGCTACAGGCTGTAGGTATCATTATTCAGCCACTAGTTTCAAATCAAGGAGTAAGGTTGCATAACATCACTTGGTAGACATGAGGATCTCCTCATCCCTGAGGCAACCAGATCGTGGGGGCCAGCATTTAACATTACAATACATAGCAACAGACCAAACCTCAACAAGGTCACAAAGAAGTATGGTAGACAACATATAGAGGAAGACACTTGCTATCAACCTCTGGCCTCCACAAGTGCACACACTCACACATGCGCGTGCATACAGCATACACCATATACACACACATAAAATTGTTTAGCTGAAGACACAGTGGTAAAACACTTGCCTAATATATGTGAGTCCCAGGGTTCAATCCGCAGCAGTGCAAATAATAATAATTATAATAACAATAACATCATCATCATCAACAACAATACGATTTAAATCATTTAAAATTCACTGCCGGGGTGTGCTTGCCGGTGTTAAATTTACCATAAACTCTCAGACTGCTCCGAGGGCTTTCATTCTCTATGAAAACCAGGCCTGGATGTGTCCTCTTCAGTCCTCTCTATGTCTTAGGTCTCCCAACACTGACGAATATTGATCCTCCAGTCACTCAGGTGGAGTCTTCCATGGAAAACTCACTTAGGTCCGGACATTTTACCTCATTTAAGACAATCGGCTGCTTGCTTACATATTGGACTTGAGCGGCCTTTTAAACATGTTTCTCAGTACGGCATTCATCTTCTCAGAGGTTTATTTTTGCATGCCTTCCTACGGGCCTGGCATCATCAGTATCTAGCTTGACTTTTATCCTTAGTCACCCTCTTGTGGCGGGTATGGCTTTGAAAAAGAAAAAGGCAGCCTTTTAAAGATTCTTTGCATTCTTTTTAAAGATGAGAGTTATCTAACCCTCTAAGGAAGTGTCTTTGGTTTTCTGGGTCTGCGCTACTTTTTAGTGCCTGTGCTCTAAAATCTACCCCCATAAAGAATTGCACTGTGGTACAGCAGCAAACTCCCTGGGGTCTGATGACAGCCTGACGGCCACCGTCCTGGAGGTGGTCAGTCAGCCCTGGAGCTGGGTCAGTGACCCTTAGCTCTCACATCTCTCACTACTAGATAATTCCTTTCCTACTGGGACTACTAGTCATATGATTGTTGCTGGTTTTATGTGCCTAGAAACTTCACATAGACTCTGTGAACACTAAATGTTGCTTCTAAATGAAGAGAGCCATGCGTATACGTACATTTTGACAATAATTGCTACAGTCTTACCTTGGTCTCATAGTTATCATCATAATCCACTGTTCCACCCAATTCACTCTTACCAGCTGGTGAGCCCTGATGCACGGGGCATTCTGTAATCTTATCTATTTTATTGATGGTCTGTTCCTCTGATTGAGTGGTGTAAAAATTCTGTTACTAGTTCATTCATAACTTCCTTCTTCTATCAATACTTGTGGATTATGTCCATATCATGTTCATTTTTCCAAATTCTTTTTTTTTCTTTGCCATTAATTCTACCCCACCTCCCAATCTTAGGTTCTTATGGGCATCAACATTTCAAGTCTCCCCTGGCCGAAGGTAACCAAATAGACCTAGTCGTCTTCTATAACCGTCCATTCACACTCCTTAAGACTCTCTAACGTGGAGTATAACATAGTGATATGGGACTTTAGAGTCGTGAACCATCTATTTCTGTCTTAATAGTCCTCAAGTTCCGGTCGTATCAATGTACTTTACCCTTCGTTCTTCTAATTTGACCCCCGGACTATCAGGGAGCACTTAGAAGGTGGAATGAGGAAGCCTTATTGTGAGTTCAAAACCAACCTATGTCATGAAATACTATTCCAAACCATAGCAAAACCAGTAATGGTAGCCGGGCGTGGTGGCGCACGCCTTTAATCCCAGCACTCGGGAGGCAGAGGCAGGTGGATTTCTGAGTTCGAGGCCAGCCTGGTCTACAAAGTGAGTTCCAGGACAGCCAGGGCTATACAGAGAAACCCTGTCTCGAAAAACCAAAAAAAAAAAAAAAAAAAAAAAACAGTAATGGTTTCCTTGGAATCTCTACACGCCACAGGCTGGATTCACTGAAAGCTGAATGAGGAAGGACTATCTACATCAGGTTGACCTGTGGGCATGTCTGTGGGGATTTGTCTTGATTATTAATTGATGTAGGAAGACCCAGTCCCTTGTGGGCAGCACCATTCCCTAGGCAGGAGGTCCTGAAATATATAAGACAATAGAAAAAAGAAGCAAGTAGTATCACACATTTCTCTGTGCTCTTAGCTGTGTTTGTGACATGACAGCTATTTGAGACCCTGCCTTTGACTTCCCCTCCATAAGGGACTGTAACCTTGAATTATAAGCCAAATAAATCTTTTCTCACCTAAGATTATTTTGGTCAGAGTATTTGCCACAGCAATAAAAATGCACCTAGGAGAATGGAAGAACTACAGAGGCAAACCACAGCCAGGGTGCGGAGATACCTGAACCATTTGTAAATACAAGATCAATGGGCAAATATGTGAACACACACATCATAAAGATGATACATATTAAGCCAAATGCACATGAAATAAAAATGTCAATATCATTAGTGTTGGTAGAAATGGAAAATTAGAAATACTGACCATGTCAGTTCCTGAGAACGCAATGTGGCACTGATGTGTTATTGGTGACAGTATAAAGTGTACCAGGCTTTGGAGACTTCTTATTAAGTTAGAAATGTAATTCCATATGACTCAACAATTACACTCAATGGTAATTATATAAGAGAAAGAAAAGCATGTTTTTACCAAAAAAAAAAAAATCCATCAAAATGATAGCTTTATTCATCAAATACTCTTAATAGCCAATCAATGGGAACAGCTGGAGTTCCTCAACAGCTAACAGATAAACAAGTTATGTGTGCTACCCAGCCGCTGCTCAGCAATGCAACCCACTATGGATTCCTGTAAAATGCAGATGAATCTCAAAATATAGAGTATGACCCTACTTACATGAAATTGTAAGAACCAAAAAACTAATTTATAGTTGCAGAAAGCAAACAGCGATGATCCTGGGTCTTGGGTTAGAAACTGACTTGGAAGAGCCCTTAAGGATCCCTGAGATAAGAATGCATTGAGTCAAATGTAAATGCGTGCTGAACGAATCTGACACAAACACATTTATCTTAAAAATGTGTATGGAATATTGTATAAAAATTATATGAAATAAGAAATTGTAGGTAATTTTAAAATTTGCTTTTCCGGTGTTAGGTTTGTCTTCTGGTTGCTTGGGGTGGGGAGGGTTCATATACTCCAGGCTGGCCTAAAATTTCCTATGTACCTAGAGGACAACCTTCTGATTCTCCTGCCCCATCTTCTAAGTGCTGGGATCTCAGATGTGTGCCATCACAGTCCAGGCCACATGCAGGACAGACAAGCACTCTACCAGTGAAGCTGAATCCCCAGACATATGTTTTGTTATATCGGAAACTCTGAGGAGGCATCTTTCTTTAGAAATCACAGACCATCAACCTTTGTTTATATTTTCTTGAGAGACAAGAAAAGGACAGGGAGAGAGGAGCAATACTACCAAAAATCTAAGATTGAAAGGCAACTTCAATCTTGTTAAATGATGTTAAATCCATCATCCAGTGGCTATCAACAAAGTCCTTTAGGGTTCCACTCAGCAACTCCAAGAGAATCACCTGTGTCACTAAAACAGTAAGAAACATTAGGAGTATTGTAGGCATAATGCTATTGTGCACTATATAATGGTTACCCTTTTATTATTCAAATCCTGATTTCTGTGCCCCCCATATCTGGTTGTAATTCTTATTCTAAGAATCTCCTGTCTCAATGTCATATAGCTATTGTTCCCCAATTATTACCTGATTGGTCAATAAAGCTAGCTATTCAGCCAATATCTGACAGGGGAGAAACTAGGGCTGAACTTTCTCCCAGCCAGGGGAGGGAAAGAAGGAGGGATGGAGAGGGAAGTGGGGAGAGATGCAGTGGAGATTAGCCACAAGGAGAGTCCATAAAACACGATGGAGAAAACACCTGGAGCACATAAAATAATGAAATGCAAATATCTCCAGGTCTTTGGCTGGGAGGTAACGAGATTAGCATAGAAGACTAAAATAGAGTAATAACCGCTCAGTTATTGTGCCCTTAATGCTTGTTAAACAAATGTAATAGTCCAGTTTCAATTATTTGGGAGCCAGCCAGCTACAGAGAAATGTAAAGAAAATATCTTGTACTTGTACAGATGTGGCACCTGCCAATAATAAATTTGATGGCCTATGGCTTAGAAGGAAATAGTAAGTGGGACATCCTGTAGGCAGAAAACATTCTGGGATAGTTCCAGGCAGGAGATTTACCTGGGACAGTTGTGTGGTACTTGAGCACAGGTAAGCAGCCACATGGCAAAATGAAGATTAGAAAAACAATGGGTTATTTTAAGGTACAATCTAGTCAGAGAAGAGCCTAGCTATATGGCCAATATATGTAAATATATTTTGAGTCTAAGTCTTTTTTTTTTTCTTTTCTTTTTTTTTTTTGGTTTTTCGAGACAGGGTTTCTCTGTATAGCCCTGGCTGTCCTGGAACTCACTTTGTAGACCAGGCTGGCCTCGAACTCAGAAATCCACCTGCCTCTGCCTCCCGAGTGCTGGGATTAAAGGCATGCGCCACCATGCCCGGCTTGAGTCTAAGTCTTATCTCTGGAAGCATGGGGTGGGGAGGAAGAATGACCTAACTTCTACAGATTAAAAAAAAGAAACATTTTATAAAAAGCCATTAACAGAGTATGTCAGGGTTGGGGTCCACATCTCACAATGTAACTTAAGTTACCTTCAAACTCAAAACTCCTGCTTCAGTCTCCTGAGTGCTGAATTACAGATGTGTGCCCCAACACCTGGCATACCTTGGTTCTTGCTGAACACACAGTCAGCAACGTTGTGAGTATGGGTGTATGTGTATAAAATAAATATGTATAAATGAGTGTATTATAAAATGCACAGAGTGACACCCCATTGTTGTTGCTGGTGTTTATAAGGCTTGCTCTTGGCCTTCTCTCTCTTTTTGCTGCCACTGCCAAGGGCCAGCCATGGCTGCTGCGCTTTCAAACCCTCATCCCATTCTAAACCAAAACCTTCCCTAGTTCCCCTTATCCCAATAAAAAAATAATTGCTGGAAGCCGGGCGTGGTGGCGCACGCCTTTAATCCCAGCACTTGGGAGGCAGAGGCTGGCGCATTTCTGAGTTCGAGGCTAGCCTGCTCTACAAAGTGAGTTCCAGGACAGCCAGGGCTATACAGAGAAACCCTGTCTCGAAAAAGAAAAAAAAAAATTGCTGGAGCTAAAATATGATATAAAACTAGCGGGGCACATAAGCCAAATAGACAAGGTGCATAATTAAATCGTAAACCTACTTTGACTTACAAAATACATGCTTGTGGTTATATCATTTATTAAGAACTTAGACATTGGGCTGGAGAGATGGCTCAGCGGTTAAGAGCACTGACTGCTCTTCCGAAGGTCCTGAGTTCAATTCCCAGCAACCACATGGTGGCTCACAACCATCTGTAATGAGATCCGACGCCCTCTTCTGGTGTGTCTGATAACAGCTACAGTGTACTTACATATAATAAATAAAATAATAAATTGTTAAAAAAATCCAATAATGGATGCATGAAGCCCAGCCATTTCATTTTACAAAACAAAAGCAAGCAAACAAACAAACACAACAACAACAATAACAAAACCTGCCTTAGGCCGGGCATGGTAGCGCACGCCTTTAATCCCAGCACTCGGGAGGCAGAGGCAGGCGGATTTCTGAGTTCGAGGCCAGCCTGGTCTACAAAGTGAATTCCAGGACAGCCAGGGCTATACAGAGAAACCCTGTCTCGAAAAACCAAAAAAAAAAAAAAAAAAAAAAAAAAAAAAAAAAAAAAAAAAAAAAAAAGACTGGAGCTATGCCAGACAGTGGTGCAGTGGTGGTGCATGCCTTTAATCCCAGCACTTGGGAGGCAGAGGCAAGTGGATTTCTGAGTTCAAGGCCAGCCTGGTCTACAGAATGAGTTCCATGACAGCCAGGGCTACACTGAGAAACCCTATCTCAGAAAAAAAAAAAAAAAAAAGACTGTAGCCATACACTAGAAAGTAGAGGAGAAGAGGTTGGCCTCTATGTGATATTGTCAGCCTCCCCATCAGCATCTCCCCTACCTTTAATAACTGAGTACACTTCCCTGTCACTCAAAGCAGGGTTAGGCCTCGGTCAGAGGTCAAGGTCCAGGAGTGATCTCTTCCCCTTTCACATTGTCCACATTGTCGAGGTCTCCTCATTTTGAAGTATATTCCAGCTTAGCTGACCCTTGAGCTTCAGGATGATTTTCTTGTTTCCACTCTCTTAGGGAGTTTTGGGATTACAGATGTGACTGCTACATCCAGCTTTTGCTGCGAGTTCTGTGGATTAAGATCAGGTTATCAGGACTACACTGCAGATGTTTGATGCAGTGAACCACCTCCCCAACCCAATTTTTCTTCTTATAATTGTGTAAATGCGTGCCAGTGGCTGAGTTGCTGGGGGTAGATGATAGATAGATAGATAGATAGATAGATAGATAGATAGATAGATAAGATAGATATTAGAAGTGTGTGCAGTGCTTTAGGCACTGGAAACCAAAGACTATTCAGAGGTAAATTGCCTTTAATCTTAAAAAAAAAAAAATTCCCAGAAGGCGTCTAAAGAGACTTGTTTTTTCTTCAGATGGACTCAGCCACCCCTGGCTCTTGTTTGATTTATCCATACAGAGTTAACATAGGTTGACCTAGGAGAAGCTAGCTTTCATGTAGGTCAAAGAGATTACATATTAGCAAATGCACAATATAAAGAACTGAGCAGGGGCTACTGCCTGGAGCGAAGGAAGGCCTGAATGTGTGAGGTCCAGAGTTCAAGTGATGCTGACAAGCCTCTAGAGGGAACTGGAAAAGCCTTCCTCTTTGGCTCAGGTTCAGAGGAGACAGCAAATCCTTTCTCAGGATCCAACTGTGGGTATTGATAGTGTGTGCAGAAAATGTCCACTTTTTCCCTCCAGATATTATTAACAGCCTGATGGCTGTTCCGCCTACAGAGATTGCTCCTACTGAGATTAGCTAAATCCATGACCTTGATCCAGCTGTATATAACAACCCTGCTCCTCATTTAACTGTATGCAATAACCCTTCCTTCTTACTCAGCTGTATATGATAGCCCTGCCTCCGTCTTTACTCTATGTAACAACCCCTCCTCCATTTTTCAGCTGCAGGAAGGTCTCTCCTCTCTGCTCACCTCTGTTAGATAAGCACACTGCAGTTGCAGGGTGCTGTGGCATCTCCCTCAGAGGGCCCAGTGTACCTGAATCCAGCTGCATCTGTGTCTGTTTATCTTTGTCTTTTCTTCATTCTCTCTTGCCCTGAGTCAGGCCAAGTCCCTGGAGCTATGCCAGGACTCAGTAGTCAACATAACCATGTCTTTCCTCCAGTGTCTTGAATAGCCAGGCCACTCGTGAACTTTTCCCTTGGGCTTTCTCCAAGTACTATTTTGACACTTCTGCCCCAGGTCACAGAGGATTGACAAACTCAGGAAGGAGACCAGTGTTCACATTGCTCTACCCTACCATTTATTTGTAGCGTTGCATGTGTATATGACATCATTCCATCTAGCAGGTACCCCGTGCTTCCTTCTGACAACCAGAAAACCCCCTGCACCTTCCCACCATGGGCATCCTTATGTCCTTACAGGTACCAAACAGCGTAGGTGTGTCAGAAGTGGCTCACCTGGGTTGTTTGGCTCGGGATGTCTATGGAGGCGACAGTTCGATTGTCCGGGACAGTAGTCATTTGAAGGCTTGGCAGCAATGTGTTTGGGAGGGCAGAACTGGTTGTCGTGTTGAGGTATCCAGTTTATGGCCCTCTACCTTTCACCTCGAGGCTAGAGTCACAGTGTTATGGCTGTTGACTTTCTTAAAACAAGTGGTCCAAGATGAAGCAAAGAGCAAGGTGGGAATCCCGAGGTCTTTTATGGACTCGCTTTAGAAATCACCTCCTGCCTTCCTACAGTATCCTGTTGCTTACTGCGTCAGCTCTAGACTGTATAGAAGGTGATTACAAAAATGTACAGATACCAGGAGGAAAGCTCACTAGACACCATCTTGGAAGTTGCCTGGAGAGCTATGATCGGTTCCATTTCACAGATAGGAACCATGAGGCCCTCAATAAGAAAGTGGCATTGAGTGACAGGAAACAGTGCACTTTGACTCTGAGGTGTGTCTCCTCCTCTGGTGTGACAGTCTGATGTTGAGCATGGCTTTGAGTTGTGTCACCATTAAATGAACATTTGAATTCTTGATTATCTACGTGTGGTGGCTCTGTGCTTACTTATCAACCCGACACAACTTAGAATCTCCTGGAAAGAGTCTCAGTGAGAGGTTATCTACACTGAGTTGGTCTATGGGGGATATTGTCTTAATTAAGTTAATAAAGTAGGAAGATCCATCCCACTCTGAGTGGAAGCATTACGGAGGCAGGGGGTTACCGAAGCAGGGGGTCCTCAGCTCTATAAAGTGGAGCCAAGCACAAGCACCAATCAAGAAGCAGTAAGCAAGCATGCATGTATCTCTCTTTACTCTTCACTATGGATGTACCAACAGTGATGCAACCAGCTGTTCTATGTAGAGAGACTCTTTTTTTTAAATTTTTTTTTATTTTTTATTTTTTTTATTTTATGTAAGTACACTGTAGCTGTCCCCAGACACTCCAGAAGAGGGAGCCAGATCTCGTCACGGATGGTTGTGAGCCACCATGTGGTTGCTGGGATTTGAACCCATCACCTTCGGAAGAGCAGTCGGGTGCTCTTACCCGCTGAGCCATCCCACCAGCCCCCAAGAGAGACTCTTGCATAAGCAACACCTGTCAATAAAAGAGCCTATGGCCAGGGAGCTGAGGCGGGAAGCAGGAGGTGGGGCACAGGCAGGAAGAGAAAGAATTCCAGAAAAAATAGTCAGAGTTACTGGAGATTCACTGGGGAAGGCTGAGGAGACAGATGTAAACCAGGCGTTAGCTTTATTCAGGATAGAATAAAGAGGAGATTTGGCCTGGGCTTGGATGCATGAAGCTGAGAAGAGGTCACTAACCATGTAGAAGGCATAGAACAGCTTAAATGGTTAAATAAGTTACGAGCTAGTGTCCCCTGCTCGGTTTCGAACACCGCATCCGTAAATCATTATTTATTAATCAGAGTCTCAACAATAACAACCATTTATTTACCGGTTCTCCCTTTTGTCTAAATAAACAATGTCAAAATCTAACGGATGATGCTACCTGACGTTGGACTTTGATACTCCATTTTATTTAGGAAAGAGGGCATTCAACGAAAATGGTGTCT
>CACVCL010034553.1:0-33246 GCA_902729485.2 Mus minutoides
TCCCAGTCTCTGAAACTCTGCCATAAGTGTATTTTTTGGAAAAGTTTTATGTTTTTCAAATTTTGTGTATAGGTATGGATTTGTGTATGGGTATGTGCCAAGTACTCACAGAGGTTATAAAAGGACAATTAATCTCTCAGAGATGGGGTTATTTGTAGGCATATATGGGCTGCCTGATATGGTACTAGGAACTTATCTCCGGTCTTCTGCAGGAGCTATATGCACACCTAACTGCTGAGTCATCTTTCCAGGCTCCAAGCTGTGTTTCATACTTGACATTAGACAAACAGAATAATAGGGTTAGACAACTCAAGAGAGGGAGATAAAACAAGTTATGAGCCGGAAAGGAATTGATGAACACATCTTAGGCCAACGTGTGGCCACTATATGTGTATGCACACATGTGCATTCATGTGTGCAGTCACACTCAGTGTGTGTTTCAGATACTAGAACAAGGGAGTTATATGTGGAAATGCAAAGGCAGGGCTGCTGAGAAGCATCTAGGGACTCACATAGAATCTTTCCTGAGCTCCTGCCTGCTGGCCCTGAAAACTCCAATCAGTCAGGGGTGGAGCAGACCCTTCAACATTTGGGTCCTAGGAAGACCAGCACCCCCTCTACACTGCAACAGTGCCTGTCTCTATCAAGAATTGGATTCAGCCCTGCTAAAACAGACATCCTTGTTGGGGGGTGGGGGGGAAGAGCCTGCTGGGATCTACTCATGATAAGAACACGTTGGTATGTATTTCTCACCTGGCACTTTCAATTCTAATGTGTGGTTTTTCTTACTTATCTTTCAGCTTTAAGCCTAAATGCCAGCAATCGAGTAAGTTGCCAGAGGAAAAGAGGCATATGCCAGATTAGGTGCAATAAATATTCTCTTCCGATTGGCAGTTGTTCTTTTGGCTTCAAATGCTGCAAGTGATAATAGAGAAGAAGACAAAGATCCTGTTAAGCAAATAAAACACCAGAATTTGCTCCTCCATGAAGATGGACAGAAGTTAAACTAAATTAAAGTTCCTTGGTTAAATGCAAACCCCTGTTGCCTAAGAGTTGTGTGCACTTGGAGTTTGTTTTCTCTTGCTCTGAATTCTAAAATCCTTGCAGAAGTCAATCAGTGACACAAGCAGGGCTCTCTTATGCTTCTGGACTTTGTGGCTCTCTGTTCCTGTCTCTGATATGCTAATTGATTTCCTGTAGCCAGCACACACAGCCATCCTGCCTGCCTTCTTCATCCCTTTGCCTCCTTACCCTCTTTGCTTCATCCATCCAATCGCAAGGCAAGACAAAGAAGGTGACCCCAGCTTCCCTTAAGCTTGTGCCTCTTAGTCATTTATGCCTTGTGTGGTTGTGGTTAAGACTTTGGCTTTGAGTGCTCTTGAGTGTGGGTTCCAGAGTCTCTTATTCATTTATGTACTGACCACTGATGGGATATATTGCATCATGTTATTTTAAATTGAATGGCCAAGTTGAGACAGTGGGGGGTTTCTTACATGTAGCCATAAGACACAAGGAACTTGTGGAAAACAAGGCCTTAATGAAAACAATAAGAAGGAAGAGAAGGGTAAATAAAAAACAAGGCTGTAGTTAGTAAAGCAAAAGTTCAGAGTCTGTCTAGGCCTGACCTTCCCACTGGGGCCTTTACAATATGATGGGCTTCCTGTCTGGCTTGGGTGGGGCTTTTCAGTTAATGTGCATACAATTTATACTCCTGAGTATAATTCAGCTCCAGCAGGATACCTTAGATTTTCAGAATTCTCTGTCTGAAAGAAGAAATGAGACCCCAGAGAAAAGATATCTCACCTGGATAGACACAACTGATTAAAGGAGTCCTTGTCACATGATTGACATGTAACAAAAGAATGTTGGCTGAAGACACATTCCATAATGCAGGGTATCTTTAAATTTAAAGTATGGGTCTGAAGACAGGACACTGTCCATAAGTGTGTGCTGTGCAAGCTTACAGATCTAAGTTTGATTTAGAGCACCCGTGTAATAAACCAGGGATCACAGCATGTCTGTACTCCTAGTCCTGGGGCATGGGATGGAGACATGTGGATCTCCAAACTCACTAGCCAGCCTGCCAGACCAAATGCAGACCACAGGTTCAATAAAAGTACTGGAGGACCTGGTTAGATTCCCAGCACCTAAGTAGTATCTCACCACCTTCTGTCACTCCAGATCTAGTGGATTTAGCCCCTTCTTTTGGCCTTCATGCCAATCATATACACAGCACATACAGGAAAAATACTAAACACATATAATTAATAATAATATAGTACAGGGTGATTTAAGAAAACACTTTACATTCTACCTTCATACACATACATACATGCATTCACACATATAAACAAATTATGTATAGCACACACACACACACACACACACACACACACACACACACATGAAAGTAATTTAAAATATCCACATATAATACAGTATTTACGTTTTATTCAAGGACAGCCTTTGAATTTTTCACTCTAGAGTGAAACCCATACATTTCATTTTGATACCTGGCTCCTCATACCCTGTCCTCAAGCAATTATTTTTAAAAATCCATACCATTATATATTATAAACTTGTTGTTTAGCTGATGATAAAAGTCACAGTTGACTGTTACAGGAATTAGATGAAGTTTCCTGCAGCAAGTACAGCACCATTCTGGGTCTTTAGAGGATGGCAGGTCTTGCAAGGATTTTTAGCAATTATCCTCACCTGAGAAAAGATGTTAATGGCTATTTTGTTTTTTTAAGGTAAGACCCTTGAAGGCATAGGTAAAATGAATCAAAGCAAATAAAAAATGCTAAATAGCTTTTTACTTCTAAAAATTACAGGGCCCATTGATGTTTTGATAGGACAAGATCTGGAGGTCTACACAGGGCAGAGAACTAATGAAACTGGCCAGTGTTAGCATCAAAAACTGGTTACAGACAGACTCTGAATCCTGAAATGACATCATCCTAGGGGACAAGAGTCTTTTGTATTCATTCCTATGACAACCATAGCACACCCCTTGTGTTACCTGCATCGCTGCAAATTATCACCTGTGTTACCTATGTCACTGCCAGGATAAAAAAAGTGAACTNCCCCACTTGGCTTCTTCTCCTCCTTTAATAAAGACCTCCCAAAGTATGAACTCTTCTGTCTTGGCATTATCTGTCCAAAAACATGATGGTTTCAACTAACAATGTTGCTGAATCCCTGGATTTGCTTGCAACCACAGGCTGGTCTGAGGCTCTATAGCCTGCACAGCAGCCATCATTGTGGAGCACAGGGAACTCCACCAGAAAGGATATTCACTGCCATGTGGGTTACGAAGTTGGTCAACAAGTTTATTGGACAAGGGCTTGCCCTAACCCAGAAAGCTAAAAGGGCCATGTCCATGGTGCCATCAGGAGGGACAGTGGTCTATCAATTGCTGTTATGCCACTCAGGAGAGGGGAATATCACTCCCAGGTAACCCTCCAGCTGATCTTCTAGGTGTTTGGCTATGGGCAACTGAAGAAGCCTGAGCTCCCTTGACCTGACTACTTCCAACACCAAAGGGAGCCCCAGGTAGCATCATGGAATCAGGGGATCCCATCTCTTTCTTCTTCTTGGATGCTAGGACCACTTATTCAGTCCTGACAGAGTTTAGGGGACCCACCTCTCCTTCTCATCCCCTATTCCTGATGGAGGAGTACAACCTTAACTTCCTCACCATACCCTATCCCTTAGTTGAATTTTTAAGAGTGTTTCTCTCACACATTCTTTTTAGGAGTGCCAATGTGTTCTGACACCTTATTATGAAGGGATCTTCTAGATAAGTTGGGAGCCTTTATTTCTAGTGCTGCCCCCATTCACCTGCAGCCCCTCTCTTCCTCCTCCTCACCACTCAATCTACTACCTGTAACATGTTGTTTCCTTTGCCACCTTCTCAGGTTGACCCCTAAGTCTGGGTCATCCAGAACCTTTCTCTTGCTAAACATCATCCTCTTGTTGTCATCCAGTTATTGGACTCTATAAGATACATCACCCAAGCTTAATACCCTCTTTCTCTCCAGAACCTCAGAAGTCTTAAGGCTATTTATCTCTTACTTCTTAAGAAAAAACCTCCATCTGACCTATTCCCCCTTTAACTCCCCTATAGTAGAAGTGAAGGAACCTAATGGAATCTATCACCTGGTACAAGACCTCAGGTGTATTAATTTGGCTGTGGTTCCTCTCCATCCAGTTGTTTCTAATCCTTATACAGTTCCCACTATCCCCTTAGTGATTTTTCATTTCTCCTTCTTAGATTCCAAGCATGTATTCTTTTCTATCCAGTCATAGAACCTTTGCTTTATCTTGACTGACCCTGACACCCATTTTCTACTCAATGACCCTAGACTGTACTGCCTCAGATATTCCAGGACAGCCCACACCTAATTTGGCCAGGTTCTGGCTTCTGAACTAACTTCTCTGTCTCTAAATCTAAGATTGTCCACTATGTATACAAAATTCTTCTCTGAAGTACCCTCTCTAAAAATTAGCCAAGGTTGACACTTCTGCTCTTCTAAATTTCCTGTTTCTTGTAGTCAAGGCTACAAGGTCTCATGTTCTAAAGTCCAACTGTCCACTCCTCAGGTTACCTATTTGGGACTACCAATTACCCCAACCAAGGAGGGTACTACCTTAGATAGACAGAATCTAAATCTGTCTCTAACTGTTCCTCCTACAAAGGGAGAGATTTTTATCATTCCTAGGAATACCCAGATTTTTTTACATTCCTAGGTTCCTTACTTTTCCCTTCTTCCCACTCCTTATATGAAGCAGCATTAGGCCCCACCCATGAACCTGTTAACAAGGTTAACACCTGTTAACAAGGCTTTTCAATGTCTCCAACAGGGTCTCCTTAACACCCCAGCCTCATACCTGCCTGACCTGAGTCCTCTTTTTTCCTTCTACATAAATGAAAAAGATCATTTTCTCCCTTGAAGTCTTAGGTCACCAACTGGGACTCTCTTTTGTTCCTGTAGTAATTTTTTCAACAAAAATTAGATGTAAACATCCAGGGATGGGCACCTTGTATTCTTATCTTAGCATCCACTGAACTTCATATTTGAGAGTCTAAAAAACTAACTTTTGGGTCACTTATAACTATCTTCTCTTCTCATACTGTTTCACAACTCCTAAATAACAGAGGCGTACAGTCTCTACTGTCCTCCAGGATTCTTTTTTTTCCCAATTTTTATTAGAGATTTTCTTCATTTACAATTCAAATGCTATCCCAAAGTTCCCCTATACCCTCCCCCATCCCCCACCCTGCTCACCTACCCATCCACCCCCACTTCTTGACCCTGGTGTTCCACTGTACTGGGACATATAAAGTTTGCAAGACCAAGGGGCCTCTCTTCCCAATGATGGTCAACTAGGACATTTTCTGCTACATACACAGCTAGATACATGAGCTCTGGGGGTTAGTTCATATTGTTCTTCCAACTATAGGGTTGGAGACACCTTCAGGTCCTTGGGTACTTTCTCTAGCTCCTCCATTGGGAACCCTGTGTTCCATCTAATACCTGACTGTGAACATCCACTTCTGTGTTTGCCAGGCACTGGAATAGCCTAACATGAGAAAGCTATATCAGGGCCCATTCAGCAAAATCTTGCTGGCATATGCAATAGTGTCTGCATTTGGTGGCTGATTATGGGATGTATCCCAGGCTGCAGCAGTCACTGGTTGGTCCATCCTTCTGTCTCAGCTCCACCCTTGATCTCTGTAAATCCTTCAAAGTGTGCTTTGTTCCTAATTCTAAGAAGGGGCGAAGTGTCCACACTTTGGTCTTGATTCTTCTCGAGTTTCATGTGTTTTGCAAATTGTACCTTGGGTAATCTAAGTTTCTGGGCTAATATCCACTATCAGTGAGTACATGTTATATGAGTTCTTTTATGATTGAGTTACCTCACTCAGGATGATACCCTCCAGATACATCAATTTGCCTAGGAATTTCATAAATTCATTGTTTTTAATAGCTAAGTAGTACCCCATTGTGTAAATGTACCACATTTTCTGTATCCATTCCTCTGTTGAGGGACATCTGGGTTCTTTCCAGCTTCTGGCTATTATAAATAAGGCTACTATGAACATAGTGGAGCATGTGTTCCTATTACCAGTTGGAACGTCTTCTGGGTATATGCCCAGTAGAGGTATTGCTGGATCTTCCGGTAGTACTATGTCCAATTTTCTGAGGAACCGCCAGACTGATTTCCAGAGTGGTTGTACAAGCTTGCAATCCCTCTAACAATGGAGGAGTGTTCCTCTTTCTCCATGTCCATGCAAGAATCTGCTGTCAAGTGAATTTTTGATCTTGCCATTCTGACTGGTGTGAGGTGGAATCTCAGGGTTGTTTTTACTTGCAGTTCCCTGATGGTTAAGGATGTTGAACATTTTTTCAGGTGCTTTTCAGCCATTCTGTATTTCTCAGTTAAGAATTCTTTGTTTAGCTCTATGCCCGAATTTTTAATGGGGTTATTTGATTTTCTGGAGTCCAACTTCTTGAGTTTTTTATATATATTGGATATTAGTCCCCTATCTGATTTAGGATTGGTAAAAATCCTTTCCCAATCTGTTGTTGGCCTTTTTGTCTTATTGACAGTGTCTTTTGCCTTACAGAAGCTTTGCAACTTTATGAGGTCCCATTTGTCAATTCTCGATCTTACAGCACAAGCCTTTGCTGTTTTGTTCAGGAATTTTTCCCCAGTGCCCATATCATCGAGGCTTTTCCCCACTTTCTCCTCTATAAGTTTTAGTGTCTCTGGTTTTATGTGGAGTTCCTTAAACCACTTAGACTTGACATTAGTACAAGGAGATAAGAAAGGATCAATTCTCAGTCTTCTACATGATAGCTGCCAGTTGTGCCAGCACCATTTGTTGGAAATGCTGTCCTTTCTCCACTGGATAGTTTTAGCTCCCTTGTCAAAGATCAGGTGAGCATAGGTGTGTGGATTCATTTCTGGGTCTTCGATCCTATTCCATTGATCTATCTGTCTGTTGCTGTACCAGTTCCATGCAGTTTTTGTTACGATTGCTCTGTAGTAAAGCTTGAGGTCAGGCATGGTGATTCCACCAGAGGTTCTTTTATTGTTGAGAAGAGTTTTCGCTAGTCTTGGTTTTTTGTTATTCCAGATGAACTTGCTAATTGTCTTTTCTAGATCCTTGAAGAATTGAGTTGGAATTTTGATGGGTATTGCATTGAATCTGTAGATTGCTTTAGGCAAGATAACCATTTTTACTATATTGATCCTGCCAATCCATGAGCATGGGAGATCTTGCCATCTTCTGAGATCTTCTTCAATTTCTTTTTTTCAGAGACTTGAAGTTCTTATCATACAGATCTTTCACTTCCTTCGTTAAAGTCACAACAAGGTATTTTATATTGTTTGTGACTACTGTGAAGGGTGTTGTTTCTCTAATTTCTTTCTCAGCCATTTATCCTTTATATAAGGAAAGGCCATTGATTTGTTTTTGTTAATTTTATATCCAGCTACTTCACTGAAGCTGTTTATCAGGTTTAGGAGTTCTCTGGTGGAGTTTTTAGGGTCACTTATATATACTATCATGTCATCTGCAAATAGTGATATTTTGACTTCTTCCTTTCCAATTTGTTTTCCCTTGACCTCCTTTTGTTGTCGAATTGCTCTGGCTAGGACTTCAAGTACTATATTGAATAGGTAGGTAGAAAGTAGGCAGCCTTGTGTAGTCCCTGATTTTAGTGGGATTGCTTCCAGCTTCTCTTCATATATTTTGATATTTGCTACTGTTTCGCTGTATATTGCTTTTATTATGTTTAGGTATGGGCCTTGAATTCCTGATCTTTCCAAGACTTTTATCATCTATGGGAGTTGGATTTTGTCAAATGCTTTCTCAGCATGTAATGAGATGATCATGTGATTTTTATCTTTGTGTTTGTTTATATAGTGGATTACGTTTATGGATTTCCATATATTAAACCATCCCTGCATTCCTGGGATGAAGCCTACTTGGTCATGATGGATGATCGTTTTGATGTGTTCTTGGATTCGTTTAGTGAGAATTTTATTGAGTATTTTTGCATCGATATTCATAAGGGAAATTGGTCTGAAGTTCTCTATCTTTGTTGTGTCTTTATGTATTTGTGTGTTTATGTATCAGAGTAATTGTGGCTTCATAGAATGAATTGGGTAGAGTACCTTCAGTTTCTATTTTGTTGAATAGTTTGAGAAGAACTGGAATTAAGTCTTCTTTGAAGGTCTGATAGAACTCTGCACTAAACCCATCTGGTCCTGGGCTTTTTTGTTGACTATTAATGACTGCTTCAATATCTTTAGGGGTATAGGACTGTTTAGGTCATTAAACTGATCCTGATTTAATTTTGGTACTTTGTATCTGTCTAGAAATTTGTCCATTTCATCCAGATTTTCCAATTTTTTTGACTATAGCCTTTTGTAGAAGGATCATATGGTGTTTTGGATTTCCTCAGGATCTGTTATGTCTCCCTTTTCATTTCTGATTTTGTTAATTAGGATACTGTTCCTGTGCCCTCTAGTGAGTTTGATTCTGGGTTTATCTATCTTGTTGACTTTCTCAAAGAACCAGTTCCTGGTTTGGTTGATTCTTTGAATAGTTCTTTTTTTTCCACTTGGTTGATTTCAGCTCTGAGTTTGATTATTTCCTGCCATCTACTCCTCTTTCGTGAATTTGCTTCCATTTGTGCTAGAGCTTTTAGTTGTGCTGTCAAGCTGCTAGTGTATGCTATCTCCAGTTTCTTTTTGGAGGAACTCAGAGCTATGAGTTTACCTCTTAGGATTGCTTTCATTGTGTCCCATAAGTTTGGTTATGTTGTGATTTCATTTTCATTAAACTCTAGAAAGTCTTTAATTCCTTTCTTTATTTCTTACTTGACCAAGGTATTCAGACTGTTTGCTTGGAAAATTGCTTTACTCTGAGGTAGTGTCTGTCTTTTTTTCCTGAGGTGTGTTTCCTGTAAGCAGCAAAATGTTGGGTCCTGTTTGTGTAGCCAGTCTGTTAGGCTATATCTTTTTATTAGGGAGTTGAGTCCATTGATGTTAAGAGATATTAAGGAAAAGTAATTGTTGCTTCATGCCATTTTTGTTGTTAGAGTTGGGATTCTCTTCTTGTGGTTGTCTTCTTTTAGGTTTGATGAAGTATTACTTTCTTGTTTTTTTCTATGGCGTAGTTTCCATCCTTGTATTGGTGTTTTTCTGTTATTATCCTTTGAAGGGCTGGATTCTGGGGAAGATATTGTGTGAATTTTATTTTGCCATGGAATATATTGGTTTCTCCATCTATGGTAATTGAGAGTTTTGCTTTGTATAGTAACCTGGGCTGGCATTTGTGTTCTCTTAGTGTCTGTATAACATCTGTCCAGGATCTTCTGGCTTTCATAGTTTATTGTGAGAAGTCTGGAGTAATTCTAATAGTCCTGCCTTTATATGTTACTTGACCTTTTTCCCTTACTGCTTTTAATATAATGTCCTTATTTAGTGCATTTGTTGTTCTGATTATAATTTTTCAGGAGGAATTTCTTTTCTTGTCCCATCTATTTGGAGTTCCATAGGCTTCTTGTATGTTTATGGGTATCTCTTTCTTTAGATATGGAAAGTTTTCTTCTATAATTTTGTTGGAGATATTTGTTGACCCTTTAAGTTGAAAATCTTCATTCTCATTTACTCCTATTATCCGTAGGGTTGGTCTTCTCATTGTGTCCTGGATTTCCTGGATATTTTGAGTTAGGATCTTTTTGCAGTTTGTGTTTTCTTTGATTGTTGTGTCCATGATTCCTATGGACTCTTCTGCACCTATCTGTTCCCATCAGGATGTGAGGATTTTTCTTACTGCCTTTTCTTGTAGGTGTTCCAGGAGTGCCCCTCCCTTGCCCATATGCTTATATATATATACTCATACACTTCTCCAATGTGTATAGAATCTTTTAATAGGTAAAGTGAAATAAACTCTGTCATTAAACTTAAATATTGAAATATAATATAAACTACTCAGTTTGTTCTTCTCAAACTTATAGTTAGTATATTTCAAACATATCTTGGAATCAAAAGTTCATGGCAGAAGGAAATCTCCTATACATATTTCATTCTCATGCTTGAACACACAGATGAGATATAAATAATCTAAAGATACATATATATGTGTATTAATATTTGTTATTCATATGTTTATATTTATGTTTATTATTATGGCAGAGTGATTTCAGCTGAGACTCACACTCCTACTATGGCAAGACCGGTGGAGGACACATGTTATTTTGTGTGTGTGTGTGTGTGTGTGTGTGTGTGTGTGTGTGTATACTTAAAACTTCTCCACCGGAGGTGAAAGGAGCTAATACAAACCAGATTAGATATATTAAAGGCAAGTTTATTGGGAAACTTCTCTTGAGTGGTTTTGTTCAATGGCCCCAAGGATTAAGGCCATAGAAGTTGCCATGGGGAAAGTGAGGGAGAGTTGAGGAGGGGAAGAAAAAGAGAGAATGAGGTTGAGGAGAAGAGAGAGAGAGAGAGAGAGAGAGAGAGAGAGAGAGAGAGAGCACAAAAATGTCTAGATTATATGGGGAAGAGTGTCTGGGGAAAGAGCAGTTCACGCCCAGGTCTGGAAAATTCAAAGTTGAGGGCTGGGTATACCAGGTAGGGACTGAGGTATGCTCAGAGAACCTGGCAACAAGGTCTGCTTCAGTATGTAAAATATGCTGCTCAGTAATTTGTCCCATAGTTTGAAATCAATAACATATGTATTTTATAAAAGTGTGTGTGTGGGTGTATGTGTGTGTCTTTCCTGAAATTTTTATGAATGTAGTCCCTTATCTCTAGCTATCTTACCTCTATGCTGTGTGGCCATTTACCAGCCCTTTGATGATGTTAGGCTTCTCTACCCAAGATATTACTGGTCTAGGGATGCCTCAGGTTTTTCTCAGACAGATGCTTCCTGGGCCCCTGAGGACTAACAGGAAAATAACAGAGAAGAGTTTGAACTTCTCCTGCAGGATGAGGGAGCATGAGCTAAGTGTGTGCAGAGTGAAGGCTAACTGGATTCAGAGGTCTCTTATGACCTGTTGTGCCAGTGAAATATTAGCAATCCCCCAAAACACTCAGGAGACAATCAGATGCAACTCACAGCAAGGTCTTTATTCTATTCCAGCTAGCTCAGTACCCCCATCCCAAAGCATCACCATCATGCAGGATGGTTTTGGTGTGGGGAAACCCGAATGTCTATGGGGAAACTAAGCTGCAAACGGGGAATGTGTGTGCAAGCATCTAATTGGAAAGCCTCTGTGGCTTTTAACATAATTTGCTGCTGCTGTGAGTCATATCATAAACTTAACTTCTGCTCCCCTCTGCATTGGTTGTCCAATGCATTGGTCATTAGACATGGGCTTGTAATCTTGGGGGCAGATTTTTTTGGGAATAACTTGGAGACCAGCTAGCTGGACACCAATTTTCTTCTCCCTACCCCACAGACAGCCTCTGCCATTCACAGGAGATGTTGAGCAAGACTTTAACTTGAAGGTGAAACATAACTGGTCTTGTTGAAGGTATAACCTGGAAACTCTGGTTTTGTTTGGGATTAGCCTAGAGACTGGAGTTAGGCTCAGGTTCTGTTAGGGGGCAACTTGGAAACTAATGCTACGTACCAGTTTTTACTTTACCTGAGTTCAAACTGTTTGGAATATTTGTGTCTGTGCCAAGAACCCAATGGTTGACTGATCACCTAATATGAGTATATGCTTGAAACATCCCTGCTTTGGGGGCTGAATGAGAAGTCTTACTCTTTTATCTCTATGTAGTTGAAGTAAAGCTCTTTACCAAGCATTGTAAGTCATCATTTGCATATATTATCATGATTTAGTAAATGGACAGGGTTTATCCAGGAAATGGTGGCTGGGGTTCTATTGCCTACCTCCCTGGTCTGTGGCACAAAACAAGAACAGGAACAATTTTGCTCATTAAAGACTCTGGGATGCAGGGAATTGTAAGGAGAAATAAACTATTGAAGCAGCTCCCCATCTTGTGGTTCAGGACTGTACATGCAGTTGAAGTACAGAAGTTTGTGTCAAAAGGTCATTACCTCTGATCCTACAAATAAGCAATGTGCTTGCTGGAGACCAATTTTCTTTTCCCCCCACCCACACAGGCTCTGCTACTCACAGGAGATGTTGAGCATGACATTCACTTAAAGGAGAAAGATAATGCATTAAACAACGAAGAAGTCATGCATTAAATATATAAAATAAGTATTAGACATTAGGGAGAGGATAATCTTGACTTTCAAAAATAACACTGGTTTTCTGAGGCCAGCGGAGGCTGCTAAGGCCTCCTGTGTGCTCTCCACACCACAGGACCTCAGGATCACCTCGGGATCACTGGTGAGTGGAGTGCAGCATCAGCTTCAGGAATCACAAAGTGTCTTGTGCCAGCGGGAGCAGGAACAGATGAACTCCACCAGAACAGAGTCTGGGGTCTCTTCCAGCCATGGCAACCCTGCCACTTCCTTCAGAGCCCAACGGATGGGAAGTTGTTAGGGGGCAACTTGGAAACTAATGCTAGGTATCAGTTTTTACTTTACCTGAGTTCAAACTGTTTGGAATATTTGTGTCTGTGCCAAGAACCCAATGGTTGACTGATAACCTAATATGAGTATATGCTTGAAACATCCCTGTTATCCCCTAGCATAGGCTGCTAGGGGCTGCAGAGTGCTCTCCATGCCACTGGTCCTCTGGATCACCCTGGGATCACAGGACCCCTACCACACCTAGGACTTTCTGATCACCTGACAGCACATGGGCAATAGAAGCAACAGAGATTCTTGGTCAGGGTCCTGTCGGGCCTTCAACCTCAGCCAAACAGGTGATGGAATTTAACAAAACAAACCAAAATCTAAAAATGGAAGTAGAAATATTGAAGGAAAGCAAAAGAGAGACAACTCTGGAGATAGAAACCCTAGAAAAGAAATCAGGAACCATAGATGGGAGCTTTAGCAACAGAATGCAAAAGATGGAAGAGAGAATCTCAGGTGCCGAAGATTCCATAGGAAACATGGACACAACAATCAAAGAAAATGCAAAATGCAAAAAGATCCTAACTGAAAACATCTAAGAAATCCAGGACACAATGAGAAAACCAGACCCACAGATAATAGGAGTAGATGAGAAAGAAGATTATCAACTTAAAGGGCCAGCAAATATCTTCAACAAAATTATAGACGAATACTTCCCATACCAAAAAAGAGATGCCCATGAACATACAAGAAGCCTACAGAACACCAAATAGACTGGAACAGAAAAGAAATTCCTATCGACACATAATAATGAGAACAGCAAATGCACTAAATAAAGACAGAATAATAAAAGCAGTAAGAGAAAAAGGTCAAGAAACATAAAGGCAAGTCTATTAGAATTAATCAAGAATTCTCACCAGAGACTATGAAACCCAGAAGATCTTGGACAGATGTTATACAAACACTAAGAGGACCCAAATGATAGCCCAGGCTACTATACCCAGCAAAACTCTCAATTACCATAGATAGAGAAACCAAAGTATTCCATGACAAAACCACATTGACACAATATCTTTCCATGAATCCAGCCCTTCAAAGGATAATAACTGGAAAACACCAACACAAAGATGGAAACTACACCCTAGAAAAACAAGAAAGTTATCCTTTAACCAAACTAAAAGAAGATAGCCACAAGAACAGATACCAAAATGTAACAGCAAAAATGACAGGAAGCAACACTAACTATTTTTTTAAAAAAATTTGTTTGTTTTTCGAGACAGGGTTTCTCTGTATAGCCCTGGTGGTCCTGGAATTCACTTTGTAGACCAGGCTGGCCTCGAACTCAGAAATCCGTGTGTCTCTGCCTCCAGAGTGCTGGGATTAAAGGCATGCACCACCACGCCCAACTACACTAACTCTTCTATGATTTCTATTAACATCAATGGACTCAATTTCTCAATAAAAAGACATAGAATAACAGATTGTCTACACAAACAGGACCCAAAATTTTGCTGCTTACAGGAAACCCACCTCAGGGCCAAAGACAGACACTACCTCAGAGTGAAAGCCTGGAAAACAATTTTCCAAACAAATGATCCGAAGAAATAAGCTGGAGTAGCCATTCTAATATCGAATAAAACTGACTTCCAAACCAAATTATCAGAAAAGACAAGGAGGGACACATCAAAGGTAAAATCATCCAAGATGCATTCTCAATTCTAAATATCTATGCTCCAAATGCAAGGGCAACCACATTCATTAACAAAACTTTAGTAAACCTCAAAGCACACATTGCACCTCACACAATAATAGTGGGAGACTTCAACACCCCAATCTCACCAATGGATAGATCATGGAAACAGAAACTAAACAGAGACACATGCACACTAACATAAGTTAAACTGAGACACATGGACACTAACATAAGTTATGAAACAAATGGATTAAATAGATATCTATAAAACATTTTATCCAAAACCAAAAGGGTATATATTTTTCTTAGCACCACATGGTACCTCTCCTAAAACTGACCATTTAATTGGTCACAAAACAGGCCTTCACAGATATAAAAATATTGAAATTATCCCATGCATCCTATCAGATCACCACGGACTAAGGCTGATCTTCAATAACAGCATTAATAATAGAAAGCCAACTTTCACATGGAAACTGAACAACACTCCAATCAATGATGCCTTGGTTAAGGGAGAAATAAAGAAAGAAATTAAAGACTTTTCAGAGTTTAATGAAAACAAAACCACAACATACCCAAACTTATGGGACACAATGAAAGCAGTCCTAAGAGGAAAACTCATAGCACTGAGTGCCTCCAAAAAGAAATGAGAGAGAGCATACACTAGCAGTCTGACAGCACACCTAGAAGCTCTAGAACAAATGGAGCAAATTCACTCAAGAGGAGTAGACTGCAGGAAATAAACTCAGAGCTCAAATCAACCAAGTGGAAACAAAATGAACTATTCAAAGAAACAACAAAACCAGGTTCTTTGAGAAAATCCACACGATAGATGAACACTTAACCAGAGTAAATAGAGAGCAGAGAGCCAGTATCCGAGTTAACAAAATCAGAAATGAAAAAGGAGACATAACAACAGATCCTGAGGAAATACAAAACATCATCAGATCCTAATTAAAAAAAAAAAAACCTGGAAAACCTGGATGAAATGGACAGCTTCCTAGACAGATACCAGGTACCCAAGTTAAGTCAGGATCAGGTTAACAATCTAAACAGTACCATTTTCCCTAAAGAAATAGAAGCAGTCATTAATAGTCTCCCAAACAAAAAAGGCCCAGAAGGTACTCTACCGAATTCATTCTATGAAGCCACAATTACTCTGATACCTAAACCCGGATATAGAGGTCTCAGGGGAAAATATACCAATGCCTGGCAAACATGGAGGTGGAAGCTCACGGTCAGCTACTAGATGGAACACAGGGTTCCCAAGGAAGAAGGAGCTAGAGAAAGTACCCAAGGAGCTGAAGGGGTCTTCAACCCTATAGGTGGAAGAATAACCATGAACTAACTAGTACCCCCTGGGCTCACGTNAGTAGTAAAAAAAAAAAAAAATAAAAAAAAGAAAAAGGAGACATAACAACAGATCCTGAGGAAATACAAAACATCATCAGATCCTAATTAAAAAAAAAAACCTGGAAAACCTGGATGAAATGGACAGCTTCCTAGACAGATACCAGGTACCCAAGTTAAGTCAGGATCAGGTTAACAATCTAAACAGTACCATTTTCCCTAAAGAAATAGAAGCGGTCATTAATAGTCTCCCAAACAAAAAAGGCCCAGAAGGTACTCTACCGAATTCATTCTATGAAGCCACAATTACTCTGATACCTAAACCACACAATGATCCAGCAAAGAAAGAGAACTTCAGATGAATTTCCCTTGTGAATATTGACACAAAAATACTCAATAAAATCCTCGCAAACCGAATCCAAGAACACATCAAAACGATCATCCATCATGACCAAGTAGGCTTCATCCCAAAAATGCAGGGATGGTTTAATATACGGAGATCCATCAATGTAATCTACTATATAAACAAACCAAAAGACAAAAATCACATGATCAACTCGTTGGATGCTGAGAAAGCATTTGAAAAAATCCAACACCCTTCATGATTAAAGTCTTGGACAGATCAGGAATTCAAAGCCCTTACCTAAACATAATAAAAGCAAGCTACAGCACAGGAGTAGCCAACATCAAAGTAAATGGAGAGAAGCTGGAAGCAATTCCACTAAAATTAGGGACTAAACAAGGCTGCCCACTTTCTCCCTACCTATTCAATATAGTACTTGAAGTCCTAGCCAGAGCAATTCAACAACAAAAGGAGGTCAAGGGGATACAAATTGGAAAGGAAAAAGTCAAAATATGACTATTTGCAGATGATATGATAGTATATATAAGTGACCCTAAAGATTCCACCACAGAACTCCTAATCCTGATAAACAGCTTCAGAGTAGTAGCTGGATATAAAATTAACTCAAACCAATCAGTGTCCTTTCTCTACACAAAAGAGAAACAGGATGAGAAAGAAATTAGGGAAACAACACCTTCACAATAGTTACAAATAATATAAAATACCTTGCTGTAACATTAACTAAGGAAGTGAAAGATCTGTATGACAAAAACTTCAAGTCTCTGAAGAAAGAAATTGAAGAAGATATCAGAAGATGGAAAGATCTCCCATGCTCATGGATTGGCAAGATTAATATAGTCAAAATGGCTATCCTGCTGAAAGCAATCTACAGATTCAATGCAATCCCCATCAAAATTCCAACTCAATACTTCACTGAGATAGAAAGGGCAATTTGCAAATTCATCTGGAATAACAAAAAAAACCTAGGATAGCAAAAATAATCCTCAACAATAAACGAACCTCTGGTGGAATCACCATGCCTGTCCTCAAGCTGTACTACAGAGCAATTGTGATAAAAACTGCATGGTACTGGTACAGTCACATACAGGTAGACCAGTGGACTAGAACTGAAGAACCAGAAATCAACCTCCATACCTTTGGTCACCTTATCTTTGACAAAGGAGCTAAAACCATCCAGTGGAAAAAAGGAGAGCATTTTCAACAAATGGTGCCGGCACAACTGGCGGTCAACAAGTTGAAGAACGCGATTTTATCCGTCCCTATCTCCTTGTACAAAGCTCAAGTCTATGCGGATCAAAGTATTCCACATAAAACCAGAGACACTGAAATTTATAGAGGAGAAAGTGGGGGAAACACTCAAAGACATGGTCACAGGTGTATAATTCCTAAACAGAACAGCAATGGCCTGTGCTGTAAAATCACAAATAGACAAATGGGACCTTTATAAAATGGCAAAGCTTCTGTAGAGCAAAAGATACTGTCAATAAGACAAAAAGGCCACCAACAGATTAGGAAAGAATTTTTACCAATCCTAAATCTGATAGGGGGCTAATATCCAATATTTACAAAGAGCTCAAGAAGCTGAACTCCAGAAATTCAAATAAATTCATTAAAAATGGGGTACAGAGCTAAATAAAGAATTCTCAGATGAGGAACACCAAAGGGCTGAGAAGCATGTGAAATATTGTTCAATATCCTTAATCATCAGGGAAATGAAAATCAAAACAACCCTGAGATTCCACCTCACACCAGTGAGAATGGCTATGATCAAAAATTCAGGTGAAAACAGATGCTGGCAAGGATGTGGAGAAAGAGGAACACTCCTCCATTGCTGGTGGGATTGCAAGCTCTACAACCACTCTGAAATCAATCTGACAGTTCCTCAGAAAACTGGACATAGTAGTATCAATTGATCTAGCAACACCTCTCCTGGGCATATACCCAGAAGATGTTCCAACTGGTAATAAGGACACATGCTCACTATGTTCATAGAAGCCTTATTTATAATCGCCAGAAGCTGGAAAGAACACAGATGTCCCTCAACAGAGGAATGGATACAGAAACTGTGGTACATTTACACAATGGAGTACTACTTAGCAATTAAAAACAACGAATTCATGAAATTCTTATGCAAATGGATGTATCTGGAGGATATCATCCTGAGTGAGGTAACCCAATCAAAAAAGAAGTCATTAGATATGCACTCACTGAGAAATGGATATTAGCCCAGAAACCTAGCATACCCAAGATACAACTTCCAAAACACAAGAAAAATCAAGAAAGAAGACCAACAAGTGGATACTTCATTCCTCCCTAGAATAGGGAATAAAACATCCATGGAAGGAATTGCAGAGACAATGTTTGGAGCTAAGACGAGAGGATGAACCATCCAGAGACTACTCCACCTGGGGATCCATCCCATGATTAGCCACCAAATGCAGACACTACTGCATATGCCAACAAGATTTTGCTGAAAGGACTTTGATATAGCTGTCTCCTGTGAGACTTTTTCAATGCCTGGTAAATACAGAAATGGATGCTCATCATCATCTATAGGGTGGAACACAGGGTCCCCAATGTAGGAGCTAGAGAGGGTACCCAAGAGCCAGCCGTAGGGGTCTGCAACCCTATAGATGGAACAACAATATGAACTAATCAGAACCCCCAGAGCTTATGTCTCTAGCTGCATAGGTATTAGAAGATGGCCTATTTGGCCATTATTGGGAAGAAAGGCTCTTGGTCTAGCCAACTTTATATGCCCTAGTATAGGGGAATGCCAGGGCCAAAATTGTGAGTGGGTGGGTAGGGGAGGAGGGTGGGGGGAGGGTATAGGGGACTTTGGGGATAGCATTTGAAAAACAAATGAAGAAAATATCTACTAAAAAAGAAAAGGACAAGCAATTAATAACTGAGATCTTGCTAAATTTAAAAAAAAAAGAAATTAATGACACATCAGAATGACTATAGAATGTGTGACCAACACCCCTGAAGTGCATTATTAGTTGAGATGCTCATGCTGAAGGCTGTACTGTGGCCAACACTGTACATTCATGCTATATAATATCCCCATAGTATTCCATACTGTTACATGCTGCTAACCTCAAAACTTAATACCTTATTCTTTTTGTGTCTCCACTGTTGAGAGATCTGGAATGCTATTGTAGAAAAAGAGCCTGCAAAGAAGAGTACACATTAACAGGACTGCAGAAAGGGTCATTTAATGTACACGCTCTGCTGCAGCTGAAGAAATGACCATGTGCTCTGAAGCCACTGATGCTGGGGCCTGATGACCACTTATCAATAAATTGTTTGCAATATGCTTCCTGTGAGTTTATATTCTTTCAATGTTTGCCAGAAGAGTCAGTCAAGACTCTGTATATAAAGTACCAGAACCTTCAAGGAAGCCTTTGCAGATGAATGAATAATTTAATTTTTTACTTGCAAAATACTGGCTCCAAATACTATCAATTTAAAGATGACTCCAGGTTTAGACACAAAATGTATACAAACCTCAGAATTCTCATGATCCTCACATATGTCACTCCTGACTTTTGACTCTGCCTTTAGGAGTCTTGACACACTCTCAAAGACATTGCCTATATGTTAAGAAAAACTACTTTGGGTTTCTGGTTTACACAGTTCTAAAATGATATTTTTTAGAGAGCTATTGTATCCTTTAAAAAATGTTGAAGTTTCAATGAACCAGACCTGATTTTTGTGTCAGGCTTCTAAACTGTGGTTTTTTGTTTGTTTGTTTGTTTGTTTGTTTTTTGTTTTTTGTTTTTTTTTGTTTTTATGGCTCTGTGGGTACAAAGTTTATCGGTATTAGAAAGAGTTAGTCAGAGACAGAATGGGTATGGTGGAAAGCAGTGCATCCTACACTATGATCTGCATGTAATCTGCAGTGTCTAAAGTCATATAAGACTAAATACAGTTTCTCTACTGAAAACTTCTTCATATATAAAAAGTGTACATGTCTAATGACTGCAGTGTGCTCTACAAGGTACACTCAAGTGACTTACCCTACAGCTTTAAAGGGCTTAATGCAGTTTGGCAGAGATATTCAAGATAAATAAATAAGGCAGTGGGTAGTTCTAGCAGCATGGGTCTCCAGTGATGTTACAGGATGCTAAGAGTCAGGATCTAAATCATCACACACTCCTTCAGGGAAAACCATGTCCTGATGAAAGGACAGCAGTGGTGGTGACCTCTAGATTGCAGGTTCTAGTAGAATAGATGATGTGGTTTCCCAGAAGACATACTAGTGGGCATCCAATAGCATTGGACCCATGCTAGGAGAATTGAATACCCAATCACACTTTGAGGAAGAAAGGATGCTAGAAGCACCTTACTTGGTAGTTTATAGCAACTGTGACAGACACCAGATCCACTGATTGAGCTAGGAGAGAAATTCTCACTCTAGCCATTATAACTCTTTTAGCTTCAAATATTACTGAATTCCAATTAGAGGATTGCAAACAGAAGGCAGTTATCATAGTCCCACAAGACATTTCAATCTTTAAATGAGTCATTTGTGACCTGGGCAAAAATAAATTTAATAATTAAGTCAATGTGGGTCATCCTTTTGACATGTAATTATCTGAGGATATAGTTTCTCTCTTTCCAAGAACAGTTAGCACAACTCAAGTAAGTGTCAATCAGCAATCACATGGCACAATTACATTGATCAACCTCCCTACTGACATCTATAAACTCTCACCACTAGCTCACATAGCTAAATGGCTCTCTTGTCCTTGTCTTCAGAGTTTATTCCAACACATCTCCCAGTTGCAAATTCTTGACCCTGGATGCAATAATCTCATGTATTCTTACTTCCTCCATTTACAATTTGGGATGAAATTTCTTGTAAAATGAAGTGTTTCATTGTTTTTAATTAGATCTATTCTAGTGGTAAAAATTCCAGATGCATATTTGGAAGGCTTTAGGCATGTATGTGCACATTGTGAAAAGATTAAGTTGGGTAAGTACCATATCTGTAACCTCAGGTATTTATCATTTTGTTATGGTGAAACACCTAAATTCTACTCTACTAAGTAGAATAATATGTTATTATTTACATAATAATATGTTATTATTTACATCCCTGTTGTTGGGTAATAATCCAGCAGAACTCATTGCTCCTACATAATGTAATTCTGTACCCGTTGACCAAACTCCCCTCAGCATTCCTTCACCTTGCTAGAGTCTAGTAGCAAGTATTCTATTCTCACCTGCCATTACATTGCTTTTTATCTTTGTCATGTGAGAACATGTTGTGTTGCACATTGTGTGTTTGGATATTACACATTAAGTGTCCTTTTTACCATCAATTGAGAATTCTCTCTTTTTTTTTTGGTTGACTAGTGTTCCATTATGAACACACATAAACACACACAGACACACACAGAGAGAGAATCACAACCAAACACACACACACACACACACACACACACACACACACACACACATTGCTTATATATGTGTACCACATTCTCTTTATCCACCCACCTACTGAGGGATATCTCTTGGCTATAATGTAAAATATACAGATCTATAATATACAAAGAAATATTTTCAGCATAAAGAGTTTATTTATATTTGAAAGTTTGGTTTTCTGAACTCTTTCTACAACCAGAAACATAATATAAGGGATTAAAGAACATTTCTGTGCTTTACCAACTTTTCTTTGCCACTCAAAGTTCCACAGATCATTTAAGAAACTTGCAGGTAAGAGCAAAATATTCTCTGGTCTAATGTTGCCCAGATGGTCACCTTCCCATCTTAATACTTTGACCCTTTAGGCAACAGTGACCCTCTCCTCACTCTACAACTCTCCAGCCAATGACCACATGCTTAAATACTTGCCTGTGCCTAGATTCTCCCTAATTTTGGTGTTAATCTAAGGCTCCTTGTTTGTAACCTATTCCTCTGCTTTCCTGCCTCCTGATGTGGAAGACTCTAGTTCTTATGCATGAAAATCAGCTGGGAACTCTGATGTACCACATGTACCCGGAACACCTGTATCCAGCTCTTTCTTGTAAGATGCTCTGTATTAAAAATGATCACAATTCCCATGTATGTTAATTAGAGTGTGGGATTCAGGATCAGGATCCACCCCCACTTCAGAATTTTTATACCATTTCTTGAGATCCATAAAGAGGAATTCTGATTAGAAAAACTGGTTGGTTGGGAAAATAAAAGAGTTTCCCTGGCCTTTCTTTCTCTTCCTTTTTCTGATTGCTCTCATATGGTGGCACCGAGAATGAAGGGCAGTTCTAGAAAAGATTTGTAGCCTGAAATCCTAGAAAAATAACAAACACTTGCTAGTCTTTCTCATGTTCTAGCAATCACCAAGGCCATACAGCCCAACCCACTACAGCAATCCCCATGGACAGAGACCTGAACCCCACTTGGTTTGCAGACTAATCCTGAACCCAATTGAAGAAAACTTGATAAACAAAGAGTAAGAATCAAAGCACCCTCAAATAGTACACACCCTTATGCCACTTATCTAGGATGTGTTTTCAGTCTCATTCTTGAGAAACTAGGTGAAAAGATGAAGTCCCAAATCATCAGTGCATTCACAAAGCAAAGGTTGATATTCAAAATAATCCACACAAGTCACACATTCTCTCACTCTCTATGTACATGAACATGCTCTGCTCTCCTACTGTCCTGTAAGATATCATTACCAGAAGAAATGGATTTCAAACAACATAAACACACATGTGTTACAACTCATATTTGTCATTTGGACATAGGTCAGTGCCATGGGCACCGAGATGAGTGGTTCTCTAGGATTTAGAGAGTTTACTGTAGAAAAGCTCTCCAATATCCAGTATGGTTGGCAAATCGGTACTGGTGTTAGGAGGGAGATGAGACTGGCTGTGAGCTGAGACCAGATGAGCAGAGTACATCCATCCATTGATGCTCAGGAGAGAGGGATCTTCATGGACCTGTCTGAAGCAGAGTGGTTTTTGATGATGAATATTTGTAAACATTATAAAACAAAACATTTTGCCCAAGAGAACTGCCAATACATATGTCAGGTCTACCAGTATAAGGAGCCTCAGTTCTTTCCCTGTGGTTCTCGCAACAAGACTCAGATTTCCCCACAGTATGACAAATGTGTTCCAGTGTGAAAATCTGCCTTAGTCCATTTTGTCTTATATAACAGGAGTACACATACCAAGTCATATAATAATAATATTATGCATACATGATGGTACCAATTTCCTGCACTTCCTGGGCAATATCTCAGATGAACGTGTCAAAAGATTTACTATGGTAATTTACTATGGACTAGTGGTCCATTTACCGGTTTATAAATGACATTTTCAGAACATGTCAGCCCCTGTAAAAAGGACAAGGTGCTTCCCTGAGTCTCTTCTATGAGAGAACCACCCTATCCCTGGAGGCTCTTCCCTTTTATCCCAATCCCCTGCCAGAAGACTCCATCCACTTGTGAATGTCATAACCTTTGGGTGTTTGATTTCTTTAGATTAATTTTTGTAGGACTTAACCATTCTGGCCACAGCATTCTTCCATCATAGGAAAGAGAAACGAAATGTTAACACTGCAAATCTTGGAGACAAATACAGCATGTTGACATGGGTGAGATTTTGCTACTGGTCAAGAAATGACGAAGTTTATGCTCAAGATTAGCTAGGACAAGCGTGCATTCTGATAGCAGTGTCAGAGAATTGGAGGTCATCTCAAAGCTCTATTTTCCCTCTTAAGGACTATGTGGTAGAAAGTCAATGCATCTCCAGCACGAAATGTCCATTCTGATCCTGCTGGGCCTAACATTGTCTTTACAAATGGCCAATACTGGTTTAGGCATAATGCCTCTGAGCACACATCGTACCTAAGACTAGATAGTTCCATATCCCTGCCATCTGTCCAGTCAGGGGGACATTCAGAAGACATTATGTCTCAAGGAACAATGGCATGAGTGTTTTGCCCATGTGGCCCTAGATAACTGTTTAGCCTTATTTAGTGTCCAAGAAACGTTGCATGCTGTCCTTTCAGATAATAACTTTGAAGTATATTTAAATACTTCAATCATATGAGAGACTAAATTAGAACATGTACAGTCTCACAGCAGAACTAATGCACAATCTAACCACAATGCAATGTCCTTACTCTGCTGAATGGCTTAACTAGTTCTAGTGGTTGTAACTTAGGTCCTGAGTTGGTTCACTGAGAAATAGTTTTCAAATCCTTCTTTACATGTTTGTTGAATATATATTCTAGTCATCCCCACAAAGCATAAGCCCTGCTTTGTAGGCCACACATGCCCTGTATACTCTTTCATACTTTCTGAAACCAGTGATTAAGCCTCAGCCACAGAGCTATGCAGTACAAGCTCCTTAAAGTAAGCAACGATGGGCAAATGCGTGTTATCTAGTCCTGGACTAGATAAATAAGGATTCCTTTTGGGAAGCCCTGCTTTGACCACAGCTTTTACAAATTGCTTAACTGTCCTTTCACCACAGGTGTTTGAGGTATCCAATAGAAACTAACCGCAAATATTAAGACATCACAAGTGACCCTTAAATAGAGAAAATCTGTCCAAGATGTTTCAGCTGCTCTTGTATCCCAAGGACTGGATAGAAGGGTGCTGTCTCTCTTGCTCTGCCCTCACTGCATACCACAAGTGTCTGTAAGGAATGAAAGTAACTTTCAAAGTATTAATGTGTCATCAAGGCCTAGCTGCAATGGACTCCCTAAAGGCAAGTCTGCTCTGGAGGAACCCACGTCAGACAACCTTCTAGGGTTCTTCTGTTTGGGCCTATGGTAGCTGTGAAGAAAAGTATTTAGTGGTTTAGGGGAAACTCATACAACTTCTGCCAAAACACAAATGTCTTCCTTGTCATTCCAGTAGGGATAATGATGTAATCTTTAAAATGTCTTTCTACTTTAAGAAATTTCTCTTAGTATTGCTTGGTTTTGGCTACTGAGTTGTACATGTTGTCTACATGTTTGAGGTATTAGTGTCTATTCAGATGTTTGCTTTCTAACCTTTCCACCATGTTCTAGACTGCCACTTACCAATGATGCTTATTTCCTCTCCTATGCAGAAGCTGCACAGCCCAGTGCCATCCCACAATCCCACTTGACCACCTGCCTCGTTCCCAGCACCTTTTGGGTCATGCAAGACATCACTATCCAGACCTAATTCAAAACTTTCATCTACTAGTTTTATGATTTCATGTCTTATGTCCAGATCTTTAATTTGTTTTACTTGAGATAACGTTCTTATTGTGCATGAAATGATTGGGTTGTATGCTTTAGTACTTAATTTAGTCTTAATTGCCATTCCTACTGTCATAGGAGTAGAAAGAATAAACACTTGTCCTTCTTAGACCAATGCTGTGCCTAGAGTTACTGGAGCTCTTTTCATCCATAGATTGATAAGGTCAATGTGGCCAACAAGCATTGACTCTCTACAGCATCAGGATCTAGGTCTGACCACAGAGTCAACAACTTCAGATATCAGATAAGAATCCATCTTATGAGACTTAGAGACATTGTTCTTTTGACATAATACATGACAGTGCTGTTTCTTTTCAGGTTCTTTTTTTAAACATTAAAACATTCAAATCTAAGTACAAATTCAAGTGGTAAGAGGAAGCAATAGCAGTGTCCTCCTCATCCTCACCAGCTTATACCAAAGGCAGCCACCAAAACACACGGACCAAGGCCTGTCATGGGGAAAGCTGTCATTAGGGAATAAAAACATCAATAAGACCTTGAGAACACATCTTTCTCCTTGTCAATGTAGAATCTTTCTAACTTCAGGGCCTCTCTAGGATTCTTCTCTTTACAAATATCCCCATATACACAGACAGGCTGGCAGACAGGCAGGCAGATAGACAGACTGAAACACACAGACATGCACAGGCACACGAACAGGCACACATGGTTCCTGATATTTTTATCTCCTAGGAAACCTACAGCCATGAGGATGTTCACTCTGCTCACAACCCTTCTCCTGCTGGCCCTGCACACCAAGGCAGATTCTCCCGAAGGAGGCACTGAGGCGGCTCCAGACCAGGAGCAGTTGGTCAAGGAGGACCAGGATATTTCTATATCCATTGGAGGGGATAAAAGCACTGCTCTCCAAAATGTAAATTGAGAGATGTCATCATGCAAGAGACATGGAGTGGAGAGAAGGGGTAGAGGTAAGCTCTGAATATGGGTCACACAGGCAACTTTATTACCTCTTTATTGTCTGTCCTCTTTGAACACCAAGAGTGAAACAGATCAATTTCTTTATGCAAAGATTTGTTTGTGAATATCACGTGGTTTTATTCATAAAGAGACTCAGTGACTAGTTGTTTATTTTTTTTCTTCTGGATCTAAATGGCTAGACTTGGTCTAATTTATTTATCTATTATACTATTGAAAATGGAGATATCTGTTTAGATATTTATGTAATGGCAGGAGCAGACAAATGGAAACAAAATTAAGACAAATTGGGATTAGTCTTTATTAGTCTTTGTGTTTATCATGTATATTTATTCATAATAATTGTGATTGCTCATGCTGCTGACAGTAATGATCAAGGTGGAGAACCAATTTCACCCACACATATCTTGCCCAAGATCTCTTGTGCCCTGCTGACTAAGACACAGTCAGCATGAACAATACTTCACTAAGTACTCTTTATCCCCAAATGTGAAATCAGGCTTGACCTGCTATTGCAGATGTTGGGCATTGGGCTATGCAAAGACAGGCTAATCTCCAGTCCAGCTGAGATGTGGAACTCAGGGACCCAGTGGTGATAATTCACCTACATGGGACAGAAGGAGTTCCCTCATGCTCCTGGAACTCTGGCTCCTGTCTAAGTTACAGCCCTCACAGCCCCCACAGGAGAAGCACGGCTAGCTAGTAGTCACATAGACAATGTCCCAAGCTTCTGACCTTCAGGCTAGACTCCTCCCCAGTTACCTAGCAACAGTAAGGATAACAGCATACCATAAGAAGGGATGCTTACCCCCACCTCACTCTTTTACTCCCCTTACACACTTGCTCCTACTCTCCTGGCTCCTCTTACCCTCTCCTTTCCTCTCCTTTTCCTCTCTCTCTCTCTTATTCTCTAGCCTTCTCCCCCTCTCTCTCCTCTTCCCCTTCTCTCCTCTTGGCCATGGCCAGTCTCTCTCTCTCTCTCTCTCTCTCTCTCCCTTCTCTCTTTCCCCCTGCCTTTCTAAAATAAGCTCTAAAACCATAGACTGTCTCTATGCAGCCTTGGCCCGCTGCACTTACTCTCTCCTGTTTGGGAACCTCTCTCCCTCAGCCCTCTCTCCCACAACACCGGGGCTATAGCGTGTCACCCTGGGGCCCCTGGTCGGGGGCTCACCCTTGTCCAACCCCTGTCCAGTGGGGTCAGTGGCTTAGATGTCCGCCACAGCCTGAGTGGAAAGCTTCTGGCAGCCCTCCCGTGTCTACCTGCCCAGAGCATAGGAGGAACTCTGGCCAGGCGCGGGATATACTCCCTTCCCCCCTTCTTCCCCTAGCCCCCCATTTTGTTCCCACATGCAGATTTACAGGTTGTGATATTGGAGAACTGCTTTGTTGGGTCTGTGGTTATGGGGGCCACATCTTCCGACTCTGCTGCCCCTGAGCACTAAGAACAAAAACAATATGTTTCTCATCTGACTTGAGAATTTGAAGGAGACTGCTTTTTGTGCCATGTTATATCCTTGAGTTTTCTCTTCCTTTGTATCCAATAAAGTTCTTATAGTAAGTTCTTGTGTGTGCTTGATTATTGTCTCCAAGCAAGACTCTGAGAACCAAGTACCAGAATGCTAGAAAGAACTACTTGGCTTGCGTCTGTGGGAGTGCTAAGGTTATCACACAGGCTCCTGATGGATAATGAGAAAGTTCAATGCTGTTGTAAACATTCTAATCTCTCATCTTATAACCCCTCCCCTTTTAGATCAGAACCACTCTCAAAACCATTGGCCAGCTGTGATATATTCAACACAGTTATTTTGATTTTTTTCACTGTCACAATGACCTAATTTTTCAAAGAAACCAACCTCCTCATTCTAAAAGTTAGGATTTGACAAGCAGGACAGGCCAAGGTCATGTATCTGCCCATGAAGCTCTATGTGTGTGTCAGCTCTTCAGACACAACTCTAAGTAGCATCAACCGGCAAAGGCACCAAATAGGAATTGTGATGGTTTGTATATGCTCGGTCCAGGTAGTGGCACTTTTAGAAGGAGGGGACTTGTAGTAGCTGTGTACTTGTTGTTTAGGTTTGTCACTGTAGTTTTGGGCTTTAAGAACCTCATCTTACCTGCCTGGAAGTCAGTATTCTGATAGCAGCCTTTAGATGCAGCTGTAGAATTCTCAGCTCCTCCTTCACCATGTCTGCCTCGATGTTGTCATGTTCCTGCCATGATGACAATGGACGGAACCTCTGAGCCTGTAAGCCAGTTCCAATTAAATGTTGTCCTTATATGAGTTGCCTTGGTCATGGTGTCTGTTCAGAGCAGTAAAACTCTCTAACACAAGAAGCAAAGCAGAAAGACTCACCCAGATATACACATAATATGAAGTATCTGTTCACATGTGTGGAAGCTGGTTTTGATATATGTAGGCCTGTCTACACACACACACACACACACACACACACACACACCATGTGTGCAGGTATTTAGCTATACACTTTAACATATCTAGGTGTAGGTATCTTAAGATATCTTTATCTACCTAGTTGAGAGAGAGAGAAAGAGAGAGGAGAGAGAGAGAGAGAGAGAGAGAGAGAGAGAGAGAGAGAGAGAGACCAGGGTAGTCACCAAGGGCAGCAAAGACAGAGGTGGTGTGGGGAGAGAAAGAGAGAATGTTTGCATTCAGAGATAAGAGGAGAGCAGAGAGAATGACATGTCTAGATTATATAGGGAAGAGCCTCTTGAGGAGGGCAGCCCTAAAGGCTCACTGTGAACCTGTGCCTCAACACAAGTCAATGACAACAAAGTCAACACAAGTCCTTCAAATGTTCTACAGCGTATAGGGAATATGATGGCTAAAGAAACTACCTTAGGTCTGAGGCCAGCTCTGAGAGCAACTGGAGACTAAGACAAGACTAGGAATTCCAGGAAGACAAGAGACCCCAGATGTTCTCTCACACCTGAGGAAACTCCAAGAGAGAACACTGTGGTCTTTGACCCCTTTTAGCTGGGTCTTAGTTTCAAATCTAACCCTGGGAACTGAGGACAGCTGCAGCTTGAAAAAAAAATTCAGTTAGTTACAATTTAAACCCTATAGTCTTTCTGGGTTTTATGGTCTTCAAAGGGCTTCAAATTAAGATTCTGATTCTTGAACACAAAAGTCTTCACAACAGCATATACCAAATATAAATAAAGTACATATAGTAAATATTTTCTAGAGGGGACTGAAGTAGAAACAGAAGGGTTCTTTGGAAAATCAGTACTGTTGGAAGGTGTTTTACTGGGGCAAACATGTGAAGAAATATTTTCCTGATGTGGACACAGGTGAAAGGCTAAGGCAGAATCATGAATGAATGTGTTACTGATGCAGACACAAGAGAAAGAATATTCTCCTAAAGCAAGCAAGTAAAAGGACACGTGATAAAGCATTCTTTGCTAACAACACACATGTATTGGCCTACCTTACATTGTGTAGTTAAGTTCTATTTGTTGGCATTCCATACAGAGAAATGTACCAAAAAACTTCTGGTTACTGTGGACTTTTTGATGCTTCTGCAGACTGGGGCTGATTGGCAAAGTGAGGTCAGCTGAGATTGGCAGAGTGACCTCAGCTGAGACAGGTGCTCATGCTGAGGCAAGACCGACCTGTAGAAGACACATGATGTTGGGAGAGTATTAAAAAGGCCTGGACGAACAGTGATGGAGTCTGAGGTTGGCTTGCTTATAGAGCTAGCAGTGCAACTCTTGTTAGTCTCCAGTCTTCACTGATCTCCAATTCAATGAGAGAGAGCCACAGCTTAGAACTCCTTCAGGCATTCCTACTGGTCCCTCCTGATGACTTGAGCCAAGGCTGAGGCACTGCTGTCTCTGCTAGGTAGTGTCACCACTGCTGATAAATGTTTGCTATCCTGACTTTATCAACCTGGACTTTGGGTGTATTCCTGAAGTGTTTGCAAGTGGATCAAGATGTCACTGCTAACCTGTGAAGTGAATTTCATATTTCCAGACAACACAGATGGGAGTTGCTCTAAAGAACTATTTCTAAGTAGCTCCACTTCCCAGTATCTTTTCTTCTCCACTACCTTCAGTCGGTGGTGGGCTAAAAGTCAGCTTAATGCATTTAAGAGCCATCATTAAAAATAAGAGTTGAAAAAATTAAAATTACAGAGGATCTTGAGAAGAAAGCAAATTGAAGACATGGTATTAATAATCCCTATGCAATAAGAAAGCAGTTTACAAGTTTACTCTTTGTCTATCTCATTTACAAAACATAGAATTGACCTTCATCCTGTAATACAGGTCATTAAGTCATGCTCTTCTAGTTGATATTTTTATTAAGAAATGTTTTAGTGTTGGACTTAGAAACATGGAGAACATTAGGCACTACAATCTGGCCTACTACACAAGAGCAGAGAATCTGAGAGAAGTCCCATGCTGAGTTGGAAGGGTTTGCTGTGCTGGGTACATCAGAGCAAGCAGGTGGAACAACTCTGAGGGTAGGAACCAAGACCCAGGGGACCCATTGTTCCTTTAAGGATGTGAGTATTTTTCTTATTGCCCATTCTTGTAGGTGTTCCTTGAACCTACCCCTGCCCGTATGCTTATACATACTCAAACACTTCTCCAATTTCTATAATCTCTTCCAATAGGTAGGATGACATAGACTCTGTGGTTAAACTTAAATATTTAAATATAATATTATCTAGCCACAGTTTGTTCTCTTCTAACTTATAGTTAGTATATTTCAAACATATCTTGGAATTAAAAGTTTATGGCAGAAGGAAATACATACATATTTGGTTCTCATGCTTGAACCACAGTTGAGAAAGATAAGCTAAAACATGTATATATTTGGGCGTGCATGTGTATCTTTCCCAAATTTGTCAAGTATCTAGTTTGTTCTCTCTAGCTATCTTACCTATATGGTGTGTGACCATTCACCTGCTCTTTGATCATGTTATAGTTCTTTACCCAAGGTATTCCTGGTCTAGAGAGGCCTCAGGTTTTTCTCAGACAGCTGCATCTTTGGGCCCTGAGGATTACCAGGAAAATAACAGAGAAGTGGGTGACATTCTCCTGCAGGATGAGGGAGAATAAGCTAAGTGTGTGCAGAGTGAAGCCTACTGGATGCAGAGGTCTCTTATGACCCTGGCAAGGAAAGGCTTTTGTTAAGCAATTTCCTATTTGAGTTTAAATTTGTCCTATCAGAACATCAAAAGGCCCTGTAATTTTTAGAAGTACAAAGCTATTTAGCCTTTTTTTTTTTTTTTTTGCTTTGATACATTTTACCTATGCCTTCAAGGGTCTTACCTTAAAAAAATAGCCATTATCCAGTTGAGGATATTTGCTACAAAAACCTTGTGAGTCCTGCCATCCTCTAAAGACCCAGAATGATGCTTCACTTGCTGCAGAAAACTTCATCTCATTCCTGCAACAGTCAACAGTGACTTTGAGCATCAGCTAAATAACACGTTTATAATATATAATGGTATGGATTATTAAAAATAATTACTTGAGGACAGGGTCTGAGGAGCCAGGTATCAAAATGAAGTGCATGGGTTTCATTCCACAATGAAAAGTCAAAGGCTGTCCTTGAATAAACTCAAACACTGTATTATTTGTGGATATTTTAAATAACTTTCCTGTGTGTGTATGTGTGTTACACATTTGTTTATATGTGTGAAGACATGTATGTATGTGTATAAAAGCAAAAGCTAAAGTATGTTCTTCAATTACTCTCTACTATATTATTATTATTATTAATTTTGTGTTTGGGATTTTTTTCTTTATGTACTGAGTATGATTTGGTACTTTTCCTGTATGTACTGTGTATGATTTGTTCATGTGTGAACACACATATAGAGGCCAGAGTTTGGTCTAAGATGTGCTCATCAATTCCTCTCTGGCTCATTACTTGTTTTAGCTCCGTCTCTTGAGTTTTCTAACACTAATATTCTGTTTGTCTAATGTCGAGTATGAAACACAGCTTGGAACCTGGATGTACTGTGTATGATTTGTATGAAGGACAAAGGAAGGGGCTAGATCCACTAGAACTTGAGTTATAGAAGGTGATGAGAGGCCACATAGGTGCTGGTTATCTAACAAGGTCCTCTTAAGCAGCGAGTGCTCTTTATTGAGGAGCCATCTCACCAGCACCTCTATGCCCTGAACCAGTGGGACTAAGTTATTTCGTGGGAGCAAGGGGGACCTTTTGTCTGTAAGATAGGACGGGCGGGAGAGAAAGAAGCAGAGACCATGCTTTGTGAAGTTTTTGTCAAGGTCTAACTTTATGTAGGCAAAATGCTCAGTTTTATACATACAGCAAAAGAGAGGGCATAGGGAGGTCAGGGAGGGAGAACAAAGACTCAGGGATGAGGGACATCTGGACAGGGGAGGATGGAAGCCTTGGGATGTCTAGTGATACATCTCAGGATGCTTGGAACCTTTTTTATTGCCCTAAGTGTTTGTCTAAGATAAGGCTCTGCTGGTCTTGGGGTCAGCCTAGTGTGTAGGAGGAGGCAATTTGGCTCTTAGCAAGATGTTAGCTGGTCTTTATGGTGGGAATCACTGAAGGTCTGGCTTCCCATACCTCTACCTCCTATTTCCATTTTTGAGATAGATCTTTCATTGAGCCTGAGGTCATGCATTTGGTCTGGCAGGCTGGCTAGTGAATTTGGAGATCCACATGTCTCCATCACACCCCTCAGGGATAGGGGTTCAGTCATGTTGTGATCCCTGGTTTATTCCATGACTGTTCTGATCAATCTCAAATCTGTAAGCTTGCACAGCACACACTTAGGGACAGTGCCCTATCTTCAGACTTTTATTTTAAAATTAAAGATATCCTGCATTATGATATGTGTCTTCAGCCAACATTCTTTTGTTACATGTCAATCATGTGACAAACACTCCTTTTATCAGTTGCTTCTATCCTGGTGAGATACCTTGTCTCTGGGGTCTCATTTCTTTTTTAAGACAGAGAATTTTGAAAATAGAAGGTATCCTCCTGGCGCTGATTTATACTCTTGAGCATAAATTGTATGCACATTAACTGAGAAGCCCCACCCAAGCCTGACAGGGAGGACATCATACTGTAAATTCCCCAGTTGGGAGGTCAGGCCTAGAACAGACTTT